>CM032879.1:9442917-9642917 GCA_019176425.1 Megalops atlanticus
CGTCACTGGCACCGGCCTCCCGTCGCATCGGCCCGTGTTGTGGCGAGGGGACATCGGAGTGGGCAGCGAGTGTCACTCGGGCTCTTTGCCACGAAATTGTCACTTTACGAGGGACACGCTGGGCTCGACATAAACCCCGGCCTAGCTGTGTTTACGCTTCCTTGCTCATTTCCTTTATTTCGTTCCGAATACCAGTGAGATCATTCTAAAATGCCAGCGTCTCACGTGACGCAGGAGCGCCCAGTCGGAGGTGATCTCATCACTGTTGGAATTTCAACCGACGCCTGCTTTGGCCCAGGCTGCAGATGGCGAGTGCTCGCACACGTCAATATTTACGTTATGCTCACGAGCGGCGGGCCGAAATCCAGCTCCGGCCGGGCAGCATCGAAACACGAGACCACGTTGACGGCTGGGGATTTTTTTTTTTTTGGCATATTTGCGCATGACGTTCCTTTTTTGTTTGGACAGAACTTCCAGTTAGCCGCTCTCCCTTCACATACATTGTCTGTGACAGTTTGCATAAGAAATTAGCCAGACATAACTGACTCCCACCATTTAAAAGATCTGCACTTGCCACTCCACTAATTCATATTTAGTGTTTGTTTTTATTAGGTTGTAAAAGACTGTCCGAGGAAATCTTAAGGGGACATTACAATTTGTACCTCTGTAAAGCAGCTTTGGTTCTGTTGGACATGTATACGTACCCCTAAGATACAGTCATATTATAGATAATGGCAGGAACATAATTTCTGTTGAAAATGAATAAGTAGTCCTGAGGAACAAGCTTGTTATAAAAAATTGTCCCTAAGTTATTCACACTTCTGCTCAAAGATCTATGATGTCGATAAAAATAATAACTGGAACAAAGAAATGTTCCTCACTGGGGAAAAAAGGACTGATTCTGTCGGCTCGGAACGAACTGTTCCATTGTGTGTGTTCATTTTGACTGCTTTGATGGCTTTTGTAGTCATACAGTGGATAAGAGGTGCTCAACACAGCCTGTCAGTGTCACGCAGGAGACTGCTGTGCTAACGTGGGTTTCTCTCTTTGCTTTTTCAGACAAGCCTGTTAACTTCTCGACGGCGCCGCCTCCAGATGGTGAGTACTCTGCTTTCCAGCTGGCCACTCGCGGTCGGTGCAGTTGGGGGGGGGGTCACTCTCTTACTGTCTTGGGAGGAGGGTCAGTTTGGTACTCATGGGATTCACAGTGCACAGTCAGAGCTGAAAATTCTGTCTCGACTGAAGCTGCAAACTGGTTGGTTAAGCGCCTTCTTGAAGGGGCGTGGCCTATAACAGCATGTCCACAGGAATGTGCAGGAACACAGACAGCGCTGGAACCCCCTGTTACTGTCCTAGTCAGAAGAGAAAAAGAACACAGGAGTTGAATGTCTGTCATAACAAACAGGATGTCGGGGGGGTGGGAGTGGGGGGGTCTCTGCTCTGGCTTGATTCGGGGACTGTTGACAGCTCCAATTGTCCATGGCATTCCTGGCTCTGTCCTCTTCCACCCTGTAACGTCCCGTCCCCTCTGAGGGGCCTAACGAGGTCCCGTCGCTCTCTCTCTCTCCTGGCTGGTTCACGGCGGTCACACCGTTCACCGGGGTTCCCTTTAGCAGTGTTAAATATGGCCGTTTTCCTTCCCCAAGCCGCGAGAGCCATTAGACGAGCAGCAGCGATTTATTGGCAAGCGGCGGAATCTTTACGCGCTTTAATCAGGGGAAACAGCTGGTTGCCTGAGCTGTTATGCATATTTAGGCGGCGGCGCTCGTAGCGAAGCTTTGGCAGCTCCGTGGATGGGCAACGGCAAAGACGGGCCTCGCTTAAGAGCCGGGGAGCCTTAGTCTCTGTGTGGGAGTGTCGTCTCAGAAGCATGAAAGCACGAAAAATGCCTAATTGTGACCCAAACTCCGCTGTGGGGAAAAAAAGCGACTGAATGGCACCGCTTAAAAAAAGACCTGATACATCTCTTGATATCCCACAATGCCATGCAGGGTAAAGGTCAGCTCCACAGCTCCGGTACCATTTAAATTCCTCCTCCATATCAGTGTGGTATAATTACGTAATATTCTAATTCCGGCCAGGTTTAATTCTTAACAATTCACTTCAAAACCAAATCCAGATTTCAGTTTCAGTGCCAGCGATTTCATTCGAGAGCAACCAACCCCCAACACCACCTCTTCTCCAGTCCACAGAAATATACGATTCCACTGGTAAAATAACCACAGCTATTCAATCATAAAAATGTATTGATTTTTTTTCTTTGGCTTCAACCCGTTACAAATAGTGGGGATGGGGGGGTGCACTGTGATCAAAATGCATTGTTGTATAATATGAATAAGGCATTAGTTTGGTGACGGAGAATGATTCTCTCAGAATCACAGTTCGCCTAGACCCAAGCGGCTCCTCCCTGCAGAATTCAGGCTGCTCTGCAATGTGTCATATATATTGCGCAGCACATCGAGTCAAATGTTTTGAGTGGAGCACCCAGCTGAAAACGCTCACACATTTGGACTCTACAGAGGGAGTATATATATCATCAGAATGTCAGAAAAAAAGGGGTGGTTTCAAATGGGCGGATACACTTACACAAAGTGAACAGCAAAACACTTTTTAATTGCCTTTTAAATGTGTTGCATTGAAGGATGAGAGTAGCGTGCTCTCTGAGGAGTTTGATCATGTGATGCGTGACGTGCTCTGGAGAGAGGAGGGAAAAATAGATCCTGGTGGGAAGCTTTGATGATGAAACTGCATCTGAATACAGTTTTTTGTGGTAACAAATATGGCAATTTGACTAAGTGTGAACATATTTCTGTAAATCCTTCACAGTATGTATGTACGTACCAGAGAAAATGAGAGCAGCCATGTATGAAAATATGACTTCTTTTCATGGTTGTCTCTATGGCAGAACTTGGAAATGTGACCATAGCCTGTAGCCTGTATATTTATATATGTGTGTGTGTGTGTGTGTGTGTGAGTGTGTGTGTGTGCACGTGCATAGATAAATAGATACACACACACACATATATATTAGATGTAGACAGAAATAATGTAGCTGTCAAACTTGCATATTGTCAGATGAGAAAAACTGTCAAATTTTGCAAGTCTAGAAAAGTAATTTTTTAAAGCCCCTCGCATTCCCTCTGGTAAGCGCATAAACTGTGCAATTTATCACAATATTATTCCCCCAGCAGTTCAGACTCCACCAGCGCAGTAAATTTCCCAGTCTGCTTCTCAGACCTCCCCATCCATTTCTCACATTTCCCAATGCCTGCGGCCCAGTGCAGCTGATGGTAAACGGTCTGATCACGTGATCTGGTCGGCTAAACGCACTGATGCTTCGATTGGACCGTCCCTTGTGGAAAGGAAGTGGTGGCGAACGGCTCCGGTAACTGCTGGCTTTGCCAAGTAAGAGTCTCTCATTCTGTAAGAATGCTTTAAACACTGAATCCACAGGGACAATTTTTCATGCTCCCTTGTTGTATAAGCTTGTTTCTTGTCAGCTTCGTTTCTTTGAATTTTCACAAAAGATTGAAGTTTATTCATTTATTTAGTCTGGTGTTGGTGATGGTGCTTATTGCTGCAAACTTTAATACAAGTATCTACCATAGTGAAAAGTCTAGTTAACATGCTCCATGTTATCCTTCTGGGTTTTTTCATATCTTTCGAGGGTAGTACGCTCAAATGTCTGGAATTACACCGTAATTTTCAAAGAAACAATAGTCCATCAGATGCATGTAAAAATGAGCCGGCACAGACACAAAGGCATTGTGTCATGTTAGGATATCTGCTATTTACCACAGAACAATTCTGATCTTGCGTTCTTCAGTAAGAGGCAGGAGGACATTTTAAAGGAGTTTTCAAGAATTCCAAAACTGAACTTCAGATACTGATAGGACCCGACTGTGTAACTTCTCTCAAATTCTGAACTGACCACAGGGCAGATCTATGCGTTTGCCAGTATACATATGAAAAAAAAGACTGATTGCAAATATATCAACAAACCCACAAAATGTAGCATTTTTCTCTCTACAGCTGGCAAGAAAAATGCGCATTACCTCAGCAAGAGGCTGCGTTTGATCGAAACATTGCTCCCCCTCACCGACGCGGCATCACCTAGAGCGGAGAGAGAGACGTTTTGCCGTTTTATTTGTCGGCCTCCTCTTCTAGACAAAACATCACAAAAGGCGCAATCAGAAGCTCTCACGTCCCCCTTGTGTTTTTTTTCCAATCTGCTTTTAATGACAGAGGAGATTGGCTTGCCAGTCGAGGGGCGCAGCCGAGGATGAGACGGCGTGCTTCGACAGCTCTGTGGGGGGGGGGGACCGAACCTCGCGTTATGCGCGAGGAATGCGATGAGCTCTGCCCAGGCCTCCCCCGACGTCATTGATCTTTCGGCTCATTTGCCGACAGCAAGAGGCCTACGCTCTTGAATGGAGCGCCAGTTTAAGAGGCGCCACCCCGGTAGTTAGACTTACGAGGATTCAGTCAGGGACCCTCGTTTTATCCAATCGAAAACAAACGCAGAGATGCAGGGGGCATTCAGGGCAGGCACCCTTCCCCTCTGCGCCCCCTTCCCCTCTCAGCTAGTCAACCCCAAAAATTGGTCTCTTAATTACATGACCAATAGCTACTGTCTGTACTGTTTGTTGGGACAACCCCTCCCACATATATGTGCACACACTGGATAATATCATGCAAATCAACTGGAATTTTTGACCAATCTAGGGTGTCCGGGGCCAGCAAGAGTTTACAATACATAACATTGCTGGCATTTAGCGGACATTCTTATCCAGAGCAATTTACATAGGTAACAGCTTAGATAGTTACATGTTACATAGTTGTTACATGTTATCCATTTATAGAGCTGGATATTTACTGAGGTAATTCTGGGTTAACTACCTTGTCCAAGTGTACAACAGCAGTGTCCCAGCTGGGAATCAAACCAGCAACCTTTCGGTTTAAGTCCTGCTGCTTACCACTGTGCTACACTATTGCCCCTTCGGTTTGACCCAAAAGATTACCCCTCCCATGGATTTTCTGTGTCTTTCATTACAGTGATGTGTATGTACATGTTTGTTTTATTTCAGAGTTCCTAAAGTGGGCTCACCTTAATGAAAATGTACTCTGCAGGTAAACACCTGGATTTACTGTTCCCACCATGTCCTCCGCACCAAAGCCGAGACCCGATCTTCTGACGGTATCGCAAACAGATATTAAATTCTGTGACCTCTGTCGACATAAACCCCGACGTCTAACGCGCAGAGCTCTGTTTTCAATAGACTCACACACAGGATATTAGAGGCCTGTACCTAAAATTAAGACAGACAAAAGTACTGCCGTATTGTTCGGGAAAGAGAGGAGCCGTCGGGGGGCCGTCGAGCCGGAGATTGCTTCCAGACCTGCTGGACACGAGCCCCGTGCATGTGGGACACGCGTCCGCGATTATCAGCTAAATCCCTTTCTTATGAAAGCCCTTCTTTTCGCCAGCCGAAAAAGCAGCGAAGCGACAAAAGCTCCCCCCTAATTAGCACCTCGCTCGCATCTGAAGTTCGATACTGCGCCATCCAGGATAATTATTGCCTGTCGCGTTGAGATATTATAGCAGTTGTTTCAAATTAGGCTGTTCAGACAGAAAGATGCTAGATTTTATCCCCCGGGGTGATCGAGTTGCGAGGACGCTTGAGTAAGCACAACTATAGAAAGGCTTGGCACGAGCTGCAGTCGCACTTGTGTGTTTGTCAGTTTGCGAGTTTATGCCAATCCAGTGGATAACACTTATAATGAACGTTACGAGCCAGTGCCATTGTTCAGCTTGCATTCAGCACGCCGAGACCAAATCTGGTTTTAAATAAGGGTAAAAAAAACTTGGATGATGTCTTAACACAGGGGGATTGGTTGTCCCAGCCCAGATGGTGCCGGATATCGACGCAGGATTTGACTGTCGGCATCGTTTTTGGTGGTCGACATTTTAATGCAGCACCGTGTTCTCTCAGCTCTCTGAGCCGTTTTGCAACGCTGGAGGACAGGCTGGAAGGAACCGTGTGCGTTCCTGACAAAAAGGCCCACATAATTGGACGTTTTTGGCCCTCCCGCCAATCAACGAATGCTGGCTGGGATAATGGCGGCAGATGCCTGCTGGGAAAGTGCCAAAAAGCACCTGGCGAACAAAGGCGTCGGCGTCTGGTTTATTCCCAGCACACCGTGTAGATGTCCGAGAGACGGCTCCCAGGATGTTACGGGTGCTTCATAAATTTTCCTTCAGTAGTGCTTCAGCATTGCCCATTCTGTTATTGTCTAGCGTTCCGCTTTTGTTGTCAACGTTGTTGTTGTTTTCGTCTGTTTTGACACCATCTCTTGCTAAGGCCTCAGAAGAATTTCAAAGGCGAGCCCTTCAAAGTGTTCCGCATACGGAGAGCAATGTGTGCCCCCAATTTTTTAATTGGAACGATTTTAAATGGGTTCTCTGAATAGATTGTAGACATGAAAAAACTGCGTTTCATTGATGTTTAATTTTATTTGGCCCAGTTAGATTTGTTTTAAGGAACAAGTGAAGGCTTTTTTCAGTACTTTATCGGTGAAGTTGTTTTCAGATGTTTCCAGACGTAAACAGGGGGAAAAAAAACGAACTTGGCCGGTGATTAAACGCGATCAGTAGAGTGGCTTGGCCTTTGGTCAGGGGCGATTATCTGACAGGCCACTCTCGACCGGATAGGAACCATTCCAAGAGGAGCGTCAAAACGAACGGCACAGATAGGCTTGCTGCCGCGACTCTTCACTCAAAGCATGACGAACTGTAGCGAACGCCCCAAGCAAAAGTTCGAAATCCCAAGGGCCCCGTAGGACAGGCGTCACCTAGGAGACAAGCGTGGTATTCTTGGCTGTTGCAACCCCCCGTATCAATGGGGTTGGGGGAGAAGTATGTATGCCAAGCTTGCTCTCGATTTTTCCCACCTGATCCCTGGCCTTGCCATCTTGCACTTTCCTCTGAGCCTCCGGTGCCCTTTTCCGAGGGAGCTGACATTTGTCTGGAAAGGGGGCTTGATCTCATAATGTGCCTCAGACACAGGATGTCCTCCTTCCTGAGGACGGCGGATTCACACCGCCTCCTGGAGGGGCTGAGCCGGTTCCAGCCAAACTTTTTCGTCAAGGAAAGGGGGGGAAAAAGAAAGCGAGCCCTCCTGTAATTAATTTGATCCTCGCTGTGTTCTTGACAGTGAGACTCTCGCCCGGAGAGGAGCGGATTTAATTATTGCTTCTCCGCTATCTTAATTAAATCTTTTCGTGCCATCCGTTCTGCACAATGGCGGCTAAATCTCCCTCATCTCTTTTTTTGGCCGTCGAGGACGGCGGCCCCGCATCAAAGGTAGCTTAAGTTCGGATGCTACCGCGGATTAGCATCTGCTTAGCATACAGTGAGATTGCAGCGCCTGCGCGGGGAGTCCTTTTTTTTAGAAAAGAACCTACCTCAGCCCATACACACAGACGCAAATGTACCTGTCCAGGTTCCCAGAGAAAATCCCTCTCTGCAACTTTTACAGCCTTGTTAGTGATACAAGTGCCACTTGGGTGAGGGCTGGGGTATAGTTAACTGTCCTGCACTATAATAGGAGGAACAGATCCTACTTGTTTTTGGTCACGGTGTGAGCCAGGCAGCATACCGCTGATCTGTCTGTAGAAACATAGAGGAATGGCTGACTGTCGCTGACATCCACTGTTGCGACTGCTTGTTTCTCGTGGAGGGGAGGGTTGGATGGCAGTTGAGGTCCCTGTCCCACCACAGTCCGCTGCTGCCTGAGCCTGTCCGATGCTGCTGTTACCTGGGAGATTTGGGTTGCGGATCCACGGTCGCTCCAAGCGCCTCCGCCTCAGTGTTCTGCCGAAGCGCAGAGGGCTTGAAGCCTGCAGACAGTGCTGGTCGTCCCGTGAGAGACCCTCTCCCCTCATAAAATCTGTGGAAAGGACTTCCTAAAAGGCACCCGATGTTCTGTGATCCACTGGAACCCAGGGAACCGGCTTGCTTGGACACGACAAACATTTAAGTATCAAACCTGTTTACGGCGATCCTCCAACTACATGCCTTCCCTGGGGTGTGATTCGGTTTGAAATGCTTGTTGACATTTTCCAGAGAAAAACTTGATTTTCAAGCTTCAGTTGGGTATCCTCATTAGACAACAAATGTGCCATAAACTGCTGATGTTTTTTTTTCCTGAAAGTAGCCCTGGGCGCCCTTCAAGCCAGTGCTTTAGGAAGGATAAGTAAGCAATGCTAATCTAATTTACTGCTACTTTAAAATAATGCTAATTGTTAATACTGTAGCGGTTCTGCGGAAATGTATTGCATTTGCGCGCATGTGAGACAAAGCGGTCTTCAACTGCAGTGAGTGAATACCGTGTCATTTCCTGTTTACGTCTGTCAAGCTTCAGGCTGCCACATATCAGCCTCAGTGCGAAAACCTGAGGATGGGCTGATGGCTGCCGGGAGACTCGAGAGAAACCCTAAAGAAGCAAAGATGAAAGAGTCCTTTTCACACCAGCAAGCATGGGCCTAGGTTTACTGACCGCACGGGCAGTCCAAACCAAACTCAGTGAGCTGTTTGAATCTGCCCTGACACCTCCTCTGGAGCAGGGGAGGGCTCCAGGGATTTCTCCAGCAGTCCCTCCTCCCTCCCTTTTTTTACGTTCACGCTGAGGGAGGAAAAGAAGAGCGATTTTGTCACCTCCCTCAAGAAAGAGCAGGGAACAGATGAGCAAATCTCTCCCTGAGGTACGCTAACCTAAATCTGAGGGACTGCCCAGGGAGCTTTTCGCAGGAAACTCCCACCACACCACCCCCCCTCCAACTCCCCCCCCTCCCGAGGTGGGGGGGATTCCGGCTCATCCTAATCTCATCTGTATTGCCGCACCAGCTTTCCCTTAATGGCCTGTTTGACATGTGCGCTCCGCGGCGCTGCACACAATTATGACAAGGTGCCGGAGCTCTTAAAAGGGGGCTCGCAGCCAAGAGTCCGCTGACACCAGCCTCACCGCGGGGGCCAATCAGAGGAGGAGGCTGCCAGAGAGCGGCATCTCTCGTAAAGGGAGAACGGGGTGCACACGTCATTAAGGCTCTGATAGATTTGTGGAAATCTCCTCTTCTGATGCGGGAGGTGGGAGAGCTCATAAAAGCGGGAAAAAATGCAATGAAAAAAACGAGGCAGAGGCACCACATCAGTCAGTACATGTATGTGTTTGGTGAAGATTTTTTTTAGTCCTATAATGTGCTTGTCATATATATATATACAGTACCAGTCAAAAGTTTGGACACACCTGATTAAGATGATGGGAAACATACATTCAAAGGCAGTTTGATCTAAAGGCTTATGCTAAAATACTTGAAATTTGTTTCTTAGAGAAGTATAAATAGTGAAATTGATGCCTATGTATGAATTTCTTTAAAAAAATAGTTTTAATAAATATTTTTGGTTACTTTGAAAATATAGTAAAAGATAGTTTTGATTTTTTTGCTCACTGCCTAATTCAGTTTGTGTTATCTCATTGATTTGATGTCTTTACTATTATTGTAAAATGTGGAAGATAGTAAAAGTAAAGAAAAACCCTTCTATGAGTAAGTGTGTCCAAACTTTTCACTGGTACTGCATGTGTGTGCATGCTTATATAGATGAATATATGAGTATATTTATGCAGGTGTTGTAAGACGAAGAGATGTCTGGAAAGGTTGAAGAGTAAGAGGTGGGTTTTTGTACCTCGCTCTGAATTGTTGTGTCTCTGCTCCCACAGGGGGAGAAACCCATCTTCCATCTTACATCTTTCACAGCGTATCAGCGTCAGTGATAAATGTCAGAGCATTTTGTTTTGAGAGATTTTTCTAGATTATCGGGTGTGTTTCCGGGAGATCGAGCTTCAAGCGCCAGTTTTTTTTATGTACCCATAAGTCTGACTGTCAGGAGAGCAGACAGTCAGCCGTACGCTTAAATGTTTCCTTCGTTTTTTTTCGGGTGCAGCCCAGAGGTGGATGGCTGCGATTTTGTGTGCTGGAGATAATGGGGAGAAAAGTTGGCCAGTGGCTGGAGAAAGCCGAAGCAAACAGATCAAAAGTCTCCTGCGCACCGAATCCAGGACAAATCCTCCCAGGTGAACCTCCTGCGGGCGACGATAACAGACTCTTCTGTCCCAGTGAGGACTTGACGCCAGCCCCCTTAGGACACTCTCAGACGCGCTTCAACAGCCACACCCCCTCAGCATAGGGGCTGCCAATAGGGAACAGGGGCTCACTCCTCATGGACTGTGATTTGTCACTTTTCAGACGCAGGAATAATCCTCCCACTCAAAAAAAAGTGAAAAGTGGTGGGATTTATGGGATAGTGGGACACAATGGGGTTTCCATATGCAGCCGAATGGAGAGCGCTTCCTGAAACCGGCCTGAGCACCTTAGGGTAGAGTCTCCTTACAATGGGGCTGCTCTAAGCAGCAGGCCGTGCAGTGGAGAAATCTAAAGTTTGGTTAGAATGCAGTGGTTTTAGGTTTCACGGCACAGAGCTGGTGTGATTGTTCAAGTGTATAGCTCATAACGCGTATCTCTCATAGCACTCCCCGCTAATCCATCTTAAATGCTGAAATGGGACTTACAGAGGGGTGCTCTCCAGGGCTGAAGCCCAACCCCAGCTGTTTCTCTTACTCTCCTTGTAATTTTCCCAGCTCTGCCTGTACCCCCTCCCCCAGTTCCTCTCTCCAGTCTGTCTCTCTGATTCTCGCTCCTTCCTGCACTCACTCACTGTGTCTTACCGTCTCTTTCTCTCTCTCTCTCTCCCCCTCTCTCGCTCTCCGTTTCTCATTTTACCTCGTCTCTTTGCTTCTCTCTCTGATTGTCTCTCTTTTCTACCTTAGCCCCTCCTCCCTCTCTCCCTCGCTCTCTGGTTCTCTTTATATCTGGTCCTGTCTCTCTTGATCTGTCTCTTCCCTTTCCCTTTCTCTCCCTCCTTCCTTCCCTCTACCCATCTCTCTCTCTCTTTCTTGCTGATTCTGTCTTTCTATCTCCTGTTGTCTCTTTCTCTCCCTCGCGCCCTCTCCCTGTTTCTCTCTCCACCGATGTCTGTTTCTCTTTTTCACTCTTTCTTCCTCTCTCTATCTTACTCTTTCTCTCTTTGTGTGTGTCTCTCTCCTTTTTCTCCCCTTCTCTCCCAGTGCAATCACCTGCAGGGCTACGTGCCCAGGACAGGGCGCCAGGGCCAGTAAGCCGCATAGACCGAGGATTGCCACTGGTTCTCCTGAGCCTCCTGGGGGGAGGGGTGAGGCTCTCCCTACCTGATACCCACCCCCCGTCCTCAGTGCGCTGCCTTCCTCCCTCATACCTTTGAGCTGTCAGTCCGTCACAGCCTGAGACACCGCTCAGAGCTCCTTCTGTCTGTAACTCTGACAGGAAGCCCTGCCGCTTTGACACTCTCCCACAGTGCTTTGCTCCCCATGTGTGCCGGTGCATCTGAACCGTAACACGTTTTGCCGCACTGCAACCCTCCAGGTGTAGCATGACAAAGGACAGCGCATGGGGGGGGACAAGCGTAGAGCGTCTGTGGGCATGTCCCTCTGTCAGGGCCCAAGGCTTTCGGTCTGAGGTGTTCATGCTGGGATTCCTATTACCGCTTTGTGTGCTATTCCTGTAGCCGTGAGCCGATTTTCCCAGAACACAGCTGACCCCGCAAACAGTGTCGGCCCGCATGCCATCCTGTTGGTTTCTGCCTCCGCACATATGTGTGTGTGTGTGTGTGT
This sequence comes from Megalops atlanticus, assembly GCA_019176425.1. Classification (NCBI taxonomy): domain Eukaryota; kingdom Metazoa; phylum Chordata; class Actinopteri; order Elopiformes; family Megalopidae; genus Megalops; species Megalops atlanticus. The sequence continues at coordinate 9,454,680 of CM032879.1, forward strand.
GTGTGTGTGTGTGTACCCTTCGTGTGTATGTTTGTAAGTATGTGTTTTAAGCTTATCCATATCTCGCTGGGAAGGAAATGGAAGTATGTTCAAAATCACCTGGTTTGTCACCCGACAGTTTTCATAATGCATTTTCTGCTCTATATATTTTTGACCATGTTTCAGTTGACGTGCATCGGAGGTAGCACTTGCAACAGGAGCTGCTGTGCGAGAATTTCATTGTTTGTTGTTCGACCCTTGGGGCTGTTGAAGGGTTTAGACCACAGTGCTGATGAATTGAAAAAAATAATAAAAACATCATACGGGGGGAAAAAACATGCAGGCCCTTCTATTTCTATGCTGTGCGCCTTCTGAGTTGTATAATCGTACGGTGACGTTTGTTCCTCTTTTTCACATGAAAAGCGAGTGATTACCTCTCCCCCCTCCCGGTTTCTGTGGTCTTTTTGTTTTTCCTGGCTGTCGAGCACCACCGATAAGTGGCCCCTTCATCAACAAAGGCGTTTGTCTTTTTAATCTGCGGCGCCGCAATTTTACCATGTATGGTAGCAAGCATACAGCCGGCATAGATCTCTGAACTTCTGTGTAACAGGCCGACTGGCTCTGTACAGTTCCCTTTTGGCAAAAAACACAGAAAGTCCCAGAATGTCAGCCGCCGACCGGAGCTAGCTTATGAATAGGTCGGCACCTCTCTGAGTAGATTGTGCCAGGAGCGAGCTGATTACAGGTGGAATTGACCCTAAATGGCCGTTCACACTCGGAGGAATAATGACTCCTGTGAACGGTAACCGTAGCGGTCTCTCGTTTCCTAGGGGTCACGGCAGAAGGTTTTTTTCATCCAGCTCACCCGCGAATCAAATTCACTTCAAGAACACGGTATTTGCCTTGACCTCGGCATCATTTTTTTCAAATTGCTGCTGATTGGGTTAGAGCCATTTTATTGCTTGTAAGATGTATAAAATCTCACCGAAAATGATCCCAGCGCAACCTGTCATTATAGTAAGAGGTCGTTTTTCATTACCTTTGCTCGGAAGACTCTCTTCTGTAGCTCACAGCTCATACATGTTATCCGTATATATAGCTGGATATTTACCAAGGTAATTTGGGTTAAGTACCTTTGCGTGAAGTTACAACAGCGGTGGGCCATCAGAGAATCAGACCAGCAGCCTTTGGGTTTTTGGGTTACAAGGCCTTACCCACCATGCCACACTGCTGCCCGTATGTCTTTGTGGTGTGACTGGCTGAGTATGTTCGAAATTGGGCGATTGGTTACGTTTATTGTTTACTTTGGGGGTCACCATCATGGTCTCTGTTGTCCATTCATCATCCAATCCTGGCCCTCCCTTGAGAGTCCCCGCTGAAGAAGGGGAATCTCCCTCCCATTCCTCACGGAGCGGAGAGGTGTCGCCTGCGCTGCTCAAAATGCACCGCTCTGCATTCCCGCCTCGCCTCTGTTACAGAGGTGGCAAAGACTGGTTTTTGTCTCTCTCTTTTTTTTTTAACAGTGACATCAGTGTTAGAGAGGCTATTTCGAGAAGGCATCTGATACTTTCACCGTCGGAAAGGGGCGCTTAAGATGGCGCAAGGAGAGGAGAGCAACTCCCTTCCAGAAAACAGGATTAGGCGCCGGCGTCACCATATGCCTGCCAGCCCCCGAGGTGACTACCGCAGAAACGGGGGGCTGCCCTTTCCGAATAGCAGCTCAGAGGTGGCGCTGTGGAGACCTCTCGCTCGCCTGCGTTAAAAGAGAGAGGGCTACATGCGTGACGTGCCGAGCGAACTGGATGAGAAAGCCCCCCCGCTCTGGCAAAATGAGACGCGACTTTATTTCGCATCTCTTTGAGTGGGTTGCGTTCCTGTTAGCGAGATACTGTACCCTTAATCTAGGCAAATATCGCGGTTGGGGGTGGGTGGGTGGGTTTGAGCTCACAGTGATTTCAGCTGTGAAGCAGGCAGACGTAGGTGCGCGGAGTGTCATAGAGTGTGAAATTGCTCCACATTACATCATTTGCGTAGCAGGCACCCTTGTCCCCAGGGACTCGCTCGTCATACATATTTACAGATGGATGTTTACTGGAGCAATTCGGGTTAAGTGCCTCGCTCAGGGGTACAGCAGCAGAGCCCCAGTTTTGAAGCGAGCCCAGCCCAGCCGGGTACCCGCTCCATACCAACACACTGCACAGCTGCGCACGTGTTCGAATGCAATACAGCACTGCTTAGGCTGGGCGTTGAGCACACACCCTTCTGGTGGCGGGCGTCCGCCCCCCCAGCGCTTTTGAAGCCGGGCATGCTTGTCGTAAATCCCGATGTCACTATTTTAGTCTATTTTAAGTTAAGGAAATGAATTATTTAAGTGGCTGTCTGTGCGAGTGGGAAGCTTCAGCTAGCATGAGCCTCCCGGCCCGCGGACGAGTGAGGAACCGCGGCGGGAGCAAGCAGCGAGGATAGAGGCGCCGCAGAGGAGAGCCGGCCAGCGTGCCGCAATTTCCCCCTTCTTTCATCACCCGATATTGGATGAGAGAGTCGAGCCTCGCAGGCTGATTATGGCGACCCAAGAGCGAATTTCATTTTATTTAAGTTTTTTTTTTAACTTTGAAAAGATGACTGCCAGCTTTTTTTTTTATATCGCTTGCCCATCCCGCTTTTGTGCAAAAGCATGTATTGTACATGACGTTTTGAGGCGTTGGTGCGCCTAATGGCTGCCGCCGTGACATCCCTCCCCCGCGGGTCACGCGGACGATCATCATCATTAGCCGCTGGCGTGGGCGGCCGCCCGGTGGTTAATGGCGGCCGGGCCCGCCGCGTCCTGCAGCTGTTTGATTGGACCGGAGGTTGTGCCATGTCAGAGCCCACTGCTCCCGCTGTTTACAGCTTCAGCTCACTGCACACTGTGGCTGCTGGCGTGAGGGCCGCCTGGTGACCGCTGCTGGGTAAATGGAGGGTGGTTTCAGCATACGGGGGGGTTTTATAGGGCTGTTTTGCTTTCTTTTGATTGCGTTTTGTTTTGTTTGTTTGTTTTTTCCAAGCACGGGCATGAGTGCCCATCTGTAATGTAACAGACCCTCGTCTGAACTACAGCAGAGCTGGTGACAAATTCTCCAGGGCTTATAAAATCATGGTGGGTTTGCTCTGTGGCAGCCTCTCCTCTTGCTCAGGGTCACCATATCAACACATATCAACACACACGTGAAGCCAAGGCTAGATGTGGCCCCGCCTCTCACAGGATGATGCGTCCGTGATGATGTCACAAAGACACCTCAACTTCCTGTACCAGTGGTGTCCGCTTAAAGAGGACACCCATAGCTATGCTCTTAAATTGGTCAGTACTTTGCCTTACAGTCACCATGTCCATCTAAGTGGAGCTTGAATTTAATTTTAGGGTTTGGGAAAAAGAATTGCCAGCAAGTATCTGAAAACAAACCCCTGGGAACATGTTCAGCGGGGCAACACTGAGCACAAAGCCAGCAAGTCCATTGCAGAAGAGATTTATGAAAGTTTGGCATGTCCCGACCAAACACTTTCTCTCTGTTTTATTTTTGTCGGGCCACCCTCGGGTATTTTAGCAGAGTTGCAATGCATCATTTTCCTTCAAAGTACCCTTAAGCAGCGACGTTTCTTCCCTGGCCACAGCTCCACTCCCGGTCCCTGGTGTTTAACACATCCAATTGCAATCTATCATTTCACACATTGCATAATGTGTATAAAACACAAGCTTTACAGCGGCTGTTTTCATACAGAAAAATGGCTACTATGGACAAATTGCGCACGCGCATACACAGGTGACTTGTGTCTCCAACTAGGTTTTCCTCTGTGTGTGATCAGTGTCCCACCTGTCAAAATAAAGAAATAAAGGTATGCATGATTCAGCATCTCTGTAATGTAAATGCTTGGTGTATATCAGACCTGCATCATAAAGGGAGGACTCTTTCTCTGGAGCCTGTAAGATGCTCCAGTCCTTGTTATTCAGGAATGTCTGTGTGTGTTTTCGTTTGTAGTGTGGAAACACTGATAAGAATGGATTTTTTTTTACAACCTTCCTCTTTAACTAACTGCAGGGGCCCCACTTGGTCTCTGTGGTAGTCCTGCACTGAAAATACAGCTGAGATCCTTGTGCAGATCTCAGTCAGGAGAGGCTTGTTGGGTGGGGGCAGTGCGGGGCACTGAGAATAAATAGGAACAAGGGAAGGGAAGAATGTGTCCATGAAGCTAATTAACACATGCACGCATGCGGAACAGGTTTGTTTTGCGGTATGTATGGATATTGACCTCAATACAAGGGTTTCCAGAGCGTTGAAGAGGCCTGGTGAGTCCTCACTGTCGCACACACCGGCTGACGCTTGGAGGCAGGTTTAATTTGTCTGTGCAAAAGTGGCTGAAAAGATGCCTTTTTGTTCCACCTCTCGGCTCATGCTCAGAGCGCCTGAGGAGATGTCTGTACCTGCCGGTGCCAGCTGCCATCGTCCCTTCCGTAAAAGGGCCATCTCTTGCAAAAAAAATCCCCAAAAAAACGAGGTGCTTAAGCGCAGCATCTCATCAGAGCGGACGAAAAGCAAGCGCTTTCCACAGCCCCCCACCACCCCCCTGATGAATATCCTGCTCCAATCTGTGGAGCCGGAGAACACAGATGAGACCCAGCTGGAGCCTGCAGGAGGAGGGGGGGAAACCAACCCGGGGCCCTGTCGCCGTGGCAACCGCTGCCCCACACCTCATGCACAATTCATGCCGACCTTTCCCTCTCTGGCGGGGCCCCGTCAGGGCAGAGCCCCGGCGTGGGGGCCCGGGGGCCGGCAGGGCCCCTCTCCCAGGTCACCCCCCTCGCCCCCGGCTCCTGAAGCGGGCTCTTATGGCGCGCCGGCCGAAAGACAGGACGATGAAATATTAACAAGCACTAATGTTTTCCATTACCACTGTAAAGAGGGGGAGAGCAGGCCTGAACAGGCGGCGAGGAGAGGGAATCTAATAACCGTGACCCCTTTTTTTTCCAAGGGTGCGAGACACAGAGAGCGAAAGGAGGGGGAGGGCTGTGGCTAGATAATTGGGTCCGACACGCCGATCTGTCATCCCAAAATGCCCCGCTGCGTGGCGAATAAACCGGATCCCCCTCCCGCTCAGACCGTGGGATCGGCGCGGCGGTACGCTGGCCTTCCAGTCTGAGCGCAGCTGCTCCTCCCGCTGCACCAGCTGCGAGTCCCTCGGCACTCTTACCTCAACCTTCAGTGCACGTTACTGCCGGGCAGCGGGCCAGGCTCGGGAGGCTCTAAAACCGTTTGTTTCTAAACACCACACTGTTCGAGTAGCCAGCGGACTCTATTTCGTGTGTTCGGTTAGGTTTACTTCTCCACCACCTACCTACTTTAAGAGCTACCGTTTGCAGTCTGAAACATCACCAGTCGTTGTTTAATGAGCCTCTCAGGGTATAATTAGCGTGCATTTTGTGGTTTTTTTCAATTAGCAGGAAGTGCAAGACCTGTGGGCAGGAAGTGCAGGAACTGTGGGTATGAAGAGCTGTGCCTGCAGCTGGCTGTGCTGATGTGCCAGAATAGCGCAAATAGAGTAGAAAACTGCAAATATTTGAACTATGGTAGTTGCATTTGGCAACATAGATGCGTTTATCTAACTAAGTGCCAAATTGACCATTTCCTTTAGCGAAATTGTCAGCGATCAAGTGACACCTGAAGTGTAAATAGTTACTCTTACAGAAATGATTGGGCTTAGGCTGAATGCAGTATGTACCATTCACAGCTTCTCAGAATTGTAAAATGGCTAATGGTTACAACTTTAGCTAAAGACACACTATAGCTTGCAGAACAGTAAGGCCTGTTTTGTTTTGTCTTCCCCCTTAGTGGCAGTGGAGTCTGCTCTTGTGCTCACATTAGTTTTGAAAGAATGAGGCTTCAAGTATGGCAGAATGGAGCAGAGCTACCCTGTACAGTCCATCACTGGCCCATAGGGACCCATCAGAAGACTTTGCTCTCCATGGAAAAAAAAATATGGTTCCAAGCAGCAAGTCACAGCAGAACATTTTTCCACCCAGTTTGGGGTGCAGGGAACCCCTCTCTCACCAGTTCAATTTTAATTGTGTTGATTTCAGTCAGGGCCCACCCAATATGTGCCCCTCTGTCATGTCTGTTTGATGTCAGCAGTAGTTAGCTTGTATTTCAGTATTTTAGTCAGCTGATTCAGTTTAAACAAACCATGTTATGTGCACATCTTTGGAGTCTATCCTTACGCTTTTGCTCAGTTGTCTAGTGAAATCGTTAGTTGACTGCACCTTTGAGTCATTTTCTGCAGGGCTATTTGTGTTCAAGCACATCAAGCACATGCTATTCAAATGCTTGATGGTACTTATAATTGGTACTTATGATACGTAAAGTATGCCTACTGGTCATTTAGCGGATAAAAAGGCGCTTAATCAGGCCCGGGTGTGTTGAAGTTATTCATAATTACTGTGGGACACTATTAGGCAGGGAACCGTGAGTGCTGGATAACCTGGAGGGTGCGCTGGCTGAATTGGAGCATCAGTTTGCCACAGGCCATCCGTCAACCAGTGGTGAACCTGCCTGTCGCTCTTCCTGGGAGGAAGACACACACTGCACAAGCTGGAAGAACGTCCTGAAACCCCTTTTTTTGTGCTGTTACAGTAGTCTTTGGCAAACCGCAGGGGGGGTCTCGGCCCCTCTGTCTCACTGAGGAGCTGCTGTTCTGCTGTACAGCGAGAGGTTGCGGTCACACCGGGTTTTCAGACCGTTGATGTTGCCGTGTACGCTGAGTAATCAGTAAAAACAGGGCCTTTTTTCAAACGAACATTGCTACCCTCCTGAGTGCTAAATGAAAAAATTCTGTTGTCTGCACATGGGGAAAAAAGAACAAGAAAAGTCGTACTTCTAATTCGACCTGCTAAAAACTTGCCTTGTACTTGCCTTGTTTTTAACCGCGTTAAAAACTGGATTGGTCCCAAGAAACTGTCTAGGACAGCAACTGGATAACAGCATTGTCTCGCTAGGAGCAGGAAGGCAATGTTTTATCAGAGCAATAGCTGGCCTCTGGCATGTCACTGGCTGAAAGTTATGCTGATACAATAGAAAATAGTTTAATAACTATCCTCGCTCTTTTGCATTGCGGGTTATTTGCAAATATACTGCCGACAGGTATGCATTGTACAAAAATATGGTTATATGCAACAAAACAAAAAATGTACAGAGAGAGCATATCGTTGGTGAAATCAGGAAAAGCACCCCTATAAAATTTTCTATTTCACATTTTCATTTGTAATGCATGTCCTGCCAGTGGTGAAACTATTTTCTAGATGACCAATGTTTTGTGTTTGTACTTTACTGGCTAGCAGTCCAATGGTAACAAATTGCTGCTTGTGTCAGACAACAAGCCCATCTTTCAGCTGTAAATGAGAAAGCGTGCTTTTCCAGTTGTTAGGAAGCTGCCTACAGCTAGCCATCTTAGGTACATTTTGGCATCAAAGCACTGAGCACCAGCAGGTTAACCAAGGCAACAACATCCTCCGATGAAGCTATTTTCACAGCCGTAATTTTCCTGCAAGCCTGCTAAAGAATGCCATCTTAGGTGTCAAGTGGCATCCGCTCCGTCTCTAAGGTACTTTTTGTACCTTTACCAGATAGTTAAAGATAGCTACTGCGGCGGGCTGATGTGCAGAGTGCTTTCGCCGGCTTCCTCTGTGACGTCCACACCTTCCTCCTGATAGCTTGTCATTCGATAATGGCTGACGTGCATGTTCACCTGACCGTCCCTCCACATGTCATTTTGATGCTCTGCTCCATTTGCACCAGTTGCTGGCTAATTTCAGGGGGCTCTGTTCATTATCAAGGTCCAGGAATACACATTAGAGTGAATATCCATCTTAAATTCACTCGAACATCCATTTACCCACTTACAAAGAAATGAGCCGGAGGCAAACTGGAGGTTATAAATTGGAGGTACTTTTTTAAGGACAGGTAGATATGTGCCATCCAGGCTGGCATATTTAATGGCACATTTAGTATCTAATGGCAAAGGTATAATTTGCATTGCTATTTAACACGTTAGGTTAGCACAATGCTAATTTGCGTGAGAGGCATTTATTTTTCATAACAATCAGCTCTGATTAAAATAGAATACTAATTCCGGAATGCTAAATGTAATACTAATTCTCTTCATTTGCATCTTTGATGCATGGAGCTTTTTCAACAACAAAATGATCTTTTATCGGGCTGCATTTCAGTGACCCTGATGAGAATTTGATAGGAGGTGCCTTTAAGTGGTCGGCTATCCAATTTTAACACATTTTCCTGGCAGCTAATCCGTGGAAGAATGGGTTTCAGGTGCGGTTTGGGAGTAGGTGGGCTTACACAAATATTACCTCAACGAATACTATGAATACGAGGACTATGAATAATGCTTCCATAGCGGGGCCCCTGGTGGATGTCAGTAAGGTCTCCCGGACCCCTTCTGTCGGGACGTGGTTTCACAAAGAAAGGAAGAGGAAAGGAGAAACGGGCCCGCAGGGGAACCTGGCGGGAATCCTTTGGTCCCGTTAGAGGTTAGAGGGTTCCCACAGAAAAAGCGCAGCAGGGAGGGGCCGGGCCGGTGTGTGCGCTGGGGTCAGGGAGTGACCCTTTGTGCTGCCCCGAGAGTGCTCTCCTCCTAAGGAGGGGCAGCGCCCTGGGGCCCGCGAGGCCCAGGGAAGGGTGATTTATCACGCTCCTGCCCCTGCTTTCCTGCCGGCCCTCTGCGGGAACGTAAGAACTTGAGAAGTTTAATGACGAGAACAGCTCGGCCGCTCGGCCCGGTGAGGCTCGTCGTTCTGCCTGTGGTTTACAGTGCAGCGAGCACCGACTCTGGCTAAAACACAACAGCCGCAGTCGATATGTGCTCTGAGCGGGAGTAATTAAAGTAAAGCCAGCTCGGATACTGGAGCCTGTGTATGGTGCTTTATTAAGGAGCAAAGGGGAGTTGTAAGCCGCCTTCATTCCGATAAACATGGGAACGAGGCCCAAGGGCCTCTGCAGGCACTATGAAGCCTGGTAAGCTATCCCATAAATTCTGTGAAGCAGTGTTAGCAGCAATGCTGAACAAAGAGTCTCCATATTGCCCTCCAAAAGCTGCTTTTTGTGGACCCATGCTAGGGGTAGGGCTTCAAGATGCCAGGATGGGATGCGTGCAAGCCCCCCCAGGAAGCATGGTAATGGTAACAAAACTGCCAAATTCACCATGCTCTGAGGAAGACTTGAGTTTGAAGAGTCACTGCAGTGGTTCCAGACTGCATGTGTTCCCCTTGAATTGTGCATTGATCACCGCCCTTTCTCCCGATGCCGGTCTGCGATCTATTTAAAGAGCGCCGTTACCCAGAGGAGATGCAGACAAATAAAAGAACCGCTTCCCGTGTGCACGCGCGAGCGTGCCTCACATCCAGGCATCGGCATGGAAACCACTCCGGGAGCACAGCCACTAATGAAGGTGTTAGCACCCCGTTCGGCCGGGCTTGGTCTTGACTCTTGGTGCTGCTCCTGGGCTGGGGTGGTGCATTTTTTTGGCAGAACTAAGGAGGGCTTTGGGTGCTGGGGGGGGATTGCTCCATCCACTCTCTGGAGAAACACACTGGGAAGCAGGTCCTTTCCACAGCTTCCACTTAAAGTGGGAAGACCTTGTGTCAATTATGGTGGAATGCAAGCTCCAGAACATTAGGAATATGGATTTCAAAACAAGTCTAAATATATCACTCATATAAATACATGAAAAATGTATGAACTTTGTGTGTACTTACTGTACACTGTACAATTTGTGGACGTATAATAGAATTTGACATAATAGAATTAATAAATACCTATAATAGAATATAATAGAATTTGATGATATACAGTAGTGTATATATGCATTAAATGACATGTGAAAGAGGCATTCATTCATAATGTATATTTTGTAATGTATGCAATATGATGAGACAGATACATATTTCAATTCACTTTTCATCTAGTCTGGTCTCTCGTGAATCAGTGATCATTGTTCTAATGATAATAAAATGTAATATTATAAATAGTCATTTGATATTATTGAATATCACAGTACAGTGTGTTATTAGGTGACGCTGTGAAATTCTGATACTGGTCTTCAGCTCTGATGAATGTGAAAAGCGTCTTTAAGTGCACTTTCGTGGGAATCTCTCCTGTTTTAATTTTCCAATTTAGCTTGTGTTTCAAGTTTTAATCCCTTTTGTTCTGGATTGGAGCTCCAGCGAAATTAAAAGGGATCGCTCTCCTGTCCGCCTCTTAAGCGGCCGAGATAATAATTCAATTAAAGGCGGTCTCCTCCCAGCGTTCGATGCGGCGATGTGCGTGAGGCGCGGTGGCGTGGGAGGGGGTGTACAGCGGCCGTTTTTACGGGGGCGCGCATTTTCAGAGCGCGGAAGGGAACGGGCGTAACGCTGCAAGGTTTGTGGGGGGCGGCTTCGTGCTTCGCCGGTTTTTGGGGGCGCTTCAGACTTCTCCCTCGTGTGGCGGTGGAGGGGCGGAGAATAAATTTGCAGCTTTTTTTTTGTTTGCGGCCCTGCATAGATCGGGCAGATCTGCCTCCCCTGCCTCCTCACACACACACATACACACACACACACACACACACACACACACACACACACACACACGCACACACACGCACACACACACGCACATGTTCCAGGTCACAGCATGCGAGTTCTCCCACCCACTCCTCATAATTCATGCTGGCACGATTTTAATGACAAGATTTGCTCTTGCCCCTGCTCTCCAAAATTTCTAATTCTCGGGCTCTTCAGTTGGCTGTTATCGAAAGTGGGCAGTGTGGAGAGGGGGCCAAGCGTTTAAGCGGCGCAGGGCGAATGGTGTTAACCCTTCGATGCCCCGCACGTCGATGCAGTGCAAGAAAGAGGAGGCGTAGGTGTGACCAGGGCCACTCGTGCTTGGATCGAGCGACAGATCAGAACCACCACCCCCCCCAACCCCTCCTGCCACCCCTCCCCACTCCCAGCTCTCGGTTGGATCTGAAGCTGCAAGAGCTTATCTTGAAGAGGTCTATTCAAAAAGCATAAAAAAGAATAAATTGCACTTCATTTTTCATCCGACTGTCTGTTTTCCTCCCTGGCTGTAAATCACGGAGTGCATACATCTTATGGTCTCCGTGTGAATACGGTTACCCACGAATTCAGTGGAAAGATATGGTACTCTAATCAGTGCATTTGCTCAGTGCTAAAGCCATGAAAGGGAACTACATTAACATGCTGCGTGTGTGTAGGTGTGTGCTATGTGTGTGTGTGTGTGTGTGTGAGGGATGTATCAGCGTGTGTGTAGGTGTGTGCCATGTGTGTGTGAGGAATGTGTCAGCGTGTGTGTGGGTGGGTGATGTGTCTGTGCATGCCTCCGTGTGTCAGAGATGTGTGCTTGTGTGCGTATGTTTGGTAGTGATGTATCTGTCTGAGAAAGTATGTTAATGATGCACGTGTGTGTGCGTTTGTGTTAATGATGTATCTCTGGGAGCAAGTGTGTTTGTGAGGTACTGTGTGAGTGTGCATCGTGGTGATGTATTTGTGTGTGTGTGTCAGTGATGTATCTGTGCTACTGTTTTAATGATGTATATGTGAATAAGTGTGTTAGTGATGTACTGTGTGGGTAGGTATGGTAGTGTTGTGTATTTGTGTGCTTGTTGGTGATACATTTGTCATTATTCACATTCTCACGTGTGTAACGGGTGACGGCATAGTGAGACTCAATCATAACAAAGAAAAAAGAAAGAAGAGAAAAAAGGAAAGGAGAACAGAAAGAAAGAAAGAGAAAGAGAGAAAGAAAGAGATAAACCTGAAGCGGTGAAACTTAAATCTTGTTCCAGCGCTGCGATGCAGTCATTTATCCAGTGTAGAAATTTCCCAAAGCCCTGACCGTGTCTCATGGTGACGGTAATGAAAACTACAAAGCAGGGAGATTTGCCTCTCTGGTCTCCTGTACTTATGGAAATGAAAACGGAACTGGGTCGGGGGAGGGATGACTGACTTCATAGAAAGACACACACGCGTATATACAGTATATAGTATCCTACGCTATACAGCATGTTGGTATGTATGCATGTGTATGTAAAAATGTGTGTACATATGTAAACACACACACACACACACACACACACACACACACACAGACTTTATTTGCAGTGTATGCGCTGTGTATCTACCATCATTTTCAGTGAACTGAGCAGCGTATTCTCGGTTTTCTGAGAAGGGGGAAGCTTGGTTTCAGGGCCAGGACGAGAGCCTGCCACAGTTAAATAAAACGCAATGATGTGCCACATTCACCTCTGAGAGGCGTTTTTAAAAAGAGAGTAGGGATGGCGCCTTGTGACAGCTGCTAAAATGAGCTCTCTGACGCCAAACTGCTCAGCGGCTTTTAACCGGCTTTATTTCGCATCCGCCGGGGGTGAAGTAGCTCTCCTTTTCTCCCCCTTTTCTTCGACAGCGGCTTTTTTTTTATCCCCGTCTCCATAAAGGCCACGGGAGGAGAGAGGGGGGAGAGAAAATGAAGTGATTTGCGGCGGTATTGATCGGGCGGCACGGGGTTATCGATCGCAGCGGCGAGAGAGAGATGGGTGGGGCGCGGGCCGCGACGGGCTCATTGTGGGGGGCGAGGCCCTGAGGATTCGCAGCCGCCGGCGCAAGGGACATCCGCGGGGACCGGGGGTCGAGGAACGGCGCCTCTGCCGCCCCTGCGGCGGGCGGACGGGGGTCAGAGGTTTGGGGGGCGCGTTGCATGGCTGGAACCTGGAACAGATCCCGAAAGAGTGCATGGTGGGACATTCCCGGCGATCTAGATTCAGTTGTGTGTGGTTCTTTCGCTCAGTGTGTGCTTTACACAGTTTGCCCAACTTCCTCTGGGTGTCATTTTGAAATGCTCACTGACCTTTTCCAGAAATCTTAGAACATAATTACAGCACTGAGGAGAACAGGACACTCAGTTACAACTCTGAAATAACAATAAACTTCATTTGTCGTTCTTTCAGAGTCATGATTCATTTGATGTTCTTATTAGAGATACATGTTAAAAAATATATTAAATAAACAACTGTTATTTTCAGAGAAAAGTTACAGATGCCCTTTGATCACCAGTTCAGCAGCCAGAAGTCTCTGCTCTATTAATCTGTATTGTATTAGACTCTGATATCTTTGCTGAATCTGACGTCATCTTGTTGGTTTTGTGCTGAAGGCTGGCTGACAGATCTCTAATGGAGGGTGAAGATGGCGGTTTTGCTCATTGCTTGGCAATGAGCGGTACGCCATCTCCAAATCAGCACCCCCACCCCACTGTCCCAGCTCCATTGCATGGATGCAGTCTTCGCGGTTCTCCCTTAGACTGAATTGGTGTTCAGCCAGCTGGTGCTTTATCGTTGACACAAAAGTGCAGTCTATTAAACCGAACCCATCTCGAAGCATCCTTGGACCAAGGCCTTGCAAAACATGTCGTGTCTGAGCGCATGACCTAAAATCTGTGATTATTGGGAATACTCGAGGGGTTGTGAACAAGGTCAGGCCTCGTCCAGAAAAGGAGCGCGACCACAGAAATATACCGTTGGAGAACCATGTAACCCCCTACCCCCTGCTGCCAGGCTTTCGTATCTGGAAACAAGCCTGGACCTAAATCAGTCTCCATTCAGCTACAGTGATTGAGCTTCATTTTCTCGTCCAATTTCTCTCCTATTTTTTTTCTTTTTCAATTTTTCTCTTTGCGATGAGTAGGAGGGGGAAAAGGGAGCTCACAGGAGAGTAAAAGAGTGAGAGAGGGAGTGAGAGAAGGAAAAATAAGGAGAGTGAGGGAGAGGAGGCAGATAGAACGAGGGAGAAAAGGGAGAGAGACAGATGGGATTAAGAGACGAGGAAGGCTGGATGGAAGGAGGGAAGATGGGAGAGATATTGAGAGGAAGGGGGAAAGAGAGGGAGAGAGATGGAGGGAGATGATTGGGGCAGGAAGAGAGATGTGGAGAGGAAGAGACTGAGGGGGAGAGAGAGGGAGACAGAGAAGCAGATACTGAGGAAGTGAAAGAGAGAGGGAGATGAGCTGAGAGATGGAGAGAGAGAGAGAGAGAGAGATAGGGAGAAAACATGAAAGCGGGCAGACGCGCCAAGCCCAGGGAAAGCCGGCAGGGATGGAGGGGGGCAGGCCGAGGCGAACGTGCGATGGCGGTGGCGAGAAACGGCAGATGAAAGCAGGAGACGGGAGAGCCCGCGAGTGCGGAGACACGGCGGTAAAGGAGCCGAGCGCGGGAGCATGTCGAGATAAAAAGGAGCGCTTTCCTACAACAGAGCCTCTCTGGACGGCCTGAATAATTGAATCTCGCGCAGCGTGGCTGCCAGGCGCTGCTGATTTATTCATGTATATTTCAGGAAGTTGTAATCTTTTCATAGCTTGCCTGTTTTCCTTTGTGGTGCAGATGAGGGGTGACAGAATCGGGCCTACTGCAAAGGCTCCATTAGCTCTTAATACTGTGGGGCCAGGCCTGTTTTTTACTTAAGCATCCAGCAAGACCCCCGATTCTCTCTCACACACGCGTTGTCTTTTTTTTTTATTCCAACCCCGAAGTCACTCTGCAGTTTTCCGCCGCTGCGTCTTTTGTCAAATTTTGTTTCCGCGGCAGTACAACACAGTTACAGCATCCGGTAATCATGTAATCAGGCTTGAATGTGAAGTAATATGAAAGCAGTGTAACACAATATTGAAGGATAATGCAATGTAATACAACAGGAGCGGGGACTTTGTAGCCGTGACGACGCGCGCACGCGGAGTTCGCCCCATAGCTCGAGCTGCCGGGTGGCAGGAAGTGACGGCTCACCGGTCCGGAGCCGGGATTTTCCAAATCCGGAAAATATCCACCTCGCGCCCGCTGTCTGTGTGTGAGAGATTCTCCCGTCCCGGCGGATTAGGAGGGGAGGGCGTTCCAGCAGACCGTCTGCAGCAGTGGACGGGCCCGGGCGCGCGTGTCCCCCACTTGGTGTGTGAGCGCGTGCGCGTTGAGGGCCTTTTGTGGCGGTTTCGTGCCAGTGAATAAGTCGGGATGGGCTTATCTGGCTTACGGCTTCCATCAGCGCAGAGAGCCGAGTGGGGAGCAGAGGAAATTATTTTTGAGTGCTCGTGTCCGTGGTTGTGTGTGTGTGTGTGTGTGTGTGTGTGTGTGTGTGTGTGTGTGTGTGCGTGTGTGAGTGAATGTGTGTATGTGTGTGAGCATGTGAGCGCATGTGTGAGTGCGTGTGTGTGCGCGTGTGTATGTGCGTGTGTGTGTGTGTGTGTCTGTGTGTGTGTGTGTGTGTGTGCGTGCTTGCACGGAAGTGGCAGAGAGTTCCCTTAAAACCCAATTTTTCCACTCTTTCCAAACTCAAGAACGATTCGATCTGTACTTTCCACACAACAAAGCCCTGCCTCTTCCTTTCACTTATTTATTTATTTTACCAAGAACCAGCAGCTAGTTTTTCCCTGTGAGATGAGTGAAACGGCTCCTCTCTATCGGTGGTTCGTAATGAAGCCCGGCATTGTTTTTTTGGGCTCCGAGTTGTTTACTCGACTGAACGAGGTGAAAGTAGTCCGCGCTGCTAGGCAGCAGATGTGATGACACCCACCCCCAAGGACCTCTGGTTGATGCCGGTTGCATAAAACCAATAAGTGAGGAGACTCACACACTCCTAATCCCATTTATTTAGAAGAAAAGAAGCCGACCTTTCAGTACAAAGAACCAATGTCAGGGTCTGTGCCTATTGTGTGTATCTGTATATCTATCTATTGTATGTACTTGTGTATCTTGTCCTGCTTCACTCATACGTGTGATAACATACAGGAAGCTGAGTAAGAAATATGATTTGGGGCTTACAATTTTGCTCCCAACGCACATGGCCTGAGTAATGAGAAAGACTTCATCTTCAAATCCCATTAGCTCCAGACAAGGACAATTTTTCTAAAACACCCCCCCACCTTCCCACGTATTGCAATTGTATGTGTCACCCTGCACGTTACACCAAGTGGTGTGACCTTATACAACCTGTTTTTCCACCAGAGATTGCATTCTAGGGGAATCGGGTAGGAACTAACAGTAAACCTTAAAGCAAGCAGTGCTTGGTGGAGAGCGCACCCCCCTGCCTGCCCTAATCTTAACAGCCCCTGAAATTGAATCTTCTCTCCCTCGTCCCAAAGGCTATGCATTTACACAGAGCTTCACGCGGACCCATCCATACCCTTTTTTTAGCCATCTTTTTCACAGACAGACAGGCTGACCGACAGATGGACCGTCACAGGGGTCGTCATGCGGAGCCCGTTCCACCAGCCAACGCCAGTAAAGAATAGCACTCAGGCAATAATAATTGTAATAGCGAGATGATAAGGCTCAGATTGAGTTTACAGCTTGAAGAAAAAAAATAATTTTAGCAACAATAACGGTTTACATTTATATAGTGCCTTCCAGGGCCGATTTACTGCGAATGGAGGGTGACTCACCTCGACTGCAGCCAATCTGTCGCACCCACCTTGGTGATGCACAGCAGCTGTTTTGGCGCCAGAGCACCCACTGCACATCACCAGCTGTGGGGGGGGGGTTTAGCCAATTAAAGTGGTGGATAAAAGTTACAGGGTTGCTTGGCTGCTGGTGGAAGAAGTGTTTTGAGGAAAAAAAAAGGCGGCTGAGTCATTGAATCCTACTCGCGTCAGAGGTATTCAGGCAAAAAAGAAAGTTTTCACTGAAAGAGAAAGGTGCATCAGATTGCTGGTGCATAGGACGCATTGGCACGCACTGTACAGTGGTTGAAAGCCTGCGTCCGACTCCATGCTGTAATTATGTCAAATGTGACAGTTCTTTTTTAATTCTGATCTCTGGCCTCCGCTGAGCTAAACTCATTAAAATCCAGGAGGTTCACACATCGACTGTTAGTAATGAAGATATTCCCGCTGGTTTCGCCTTATCCATTAGTAAACGCCTGGAGCTTTAATACAGTATTTATAGATAATGGCTAAGTGCTGTAAGCTGTATATTTATAACTAAGTGTTACCTGCACTTTCTCCACGTGGCAGCAATTTTTATTTAGATGTGAGGATTATCTTAGCCATTGCTGAGGTTTCTGGGAAATGTCTCATTGGGTACAGAGCCAAGCTGGGTGCCTGGAGTTAGCGGTAAACATAATTTGCATTAGGAGCTTCAAAGATGGCATCCAGTGCTTTCATCTGTCACCACCACATCAAACGGGAGTCAAACTGAAGTTGCTTCGGTCGGGAAACTGACATAACAATGAGGGCCAGGAGTTACATCGTCACTAAGCAGAGGACAGCGAATGGCAGCCTGCCAGGGAACGCTCAGCAGTCTCCTCTCCAGAACATTCTTTCAGCAGTCGCTGTTATGGGAAGGTTACAGGCAGAAAAATCTTCTCTCTGCACACAGGTCTCTGATCGAGCAGATACTGTACCCCTTGTCCAAGTGTTTTGATAAAAAGCCCTGGGCACAATGAGATTTTCACTGTTCCAAAGTATTTCTTGCTGCCTCTGACGTCCTGTTTCCTCCTACTGTACGTCATTAGCACCTACAGTAGGAGGACCACTTGGCTCTGGGTCAAAGACAGGTGTTTCATATATAAAGGAGCATATCCATTTATGGATTTAGATTACATTTGTGTGTGATTGTGGCTAATTTTGACTGGGTCACCACTTAATATAAATTAAGCATATACTGTATCATCACCTGTATGTTGAAGTGGAAATACAATTGATATATGAGGACTGCATACAATTTAGGTCAAAACAATGCAATGAAAGTATTACAAGTTCACTATTTCACTCCAGAATTGAAACAGAATAAAAACCAAGATACAAACTTAAAATGATAATCTTTTGATTGTTTACCTATTCATAGTGTCTTCTGCACACAGACAAGAAGACAAAATATTACTTTCTTCCAGAAGTGCCGTTAGATAAAAGTTAAAAATATGCTGGCTGGTTTCTAATGGCAATAAATGGGTGAAAATTCACAGCGCACAAAGAAATGCGTATATATAAAAGAATAATGAATGCTTTCATCTTGCTCAACAAAAACATGTTTTCCCAAATTCCACGCTTCTGAGGACCAAGCAACCATCGTTTTTATATATGAAATTCACAATTTAGATGACTTTGTTGCCGCAGAGAGAATGCGACATACATTTCTTCAAGCTTGTTCAATATACTACAATTACCTGCGCGTCGCAAGAAAGGACAGGGTTTTTTCTGACAGTGAAACAGCGGCTCGGGCAAAGCGACATCAATTGCAGTAAAAGTTTACAGGGGGGAAGGCGAAGATAAAACAAGCAAATAATATCGAAACATTCTAAAATTCCTCTCAGAACAGTACCCTCTGGGAGCGCGGCAGACGTCTGCCCGCTTTAATGTTAAATGTGCGGAAACGCGGCGCCAATGGGGCATTTTAATGACGGGTAACTTCCATCTTAAAAGCAAAGCATTAACAGCAGAGTCTTCTGTAAGGTTTAGAGGTACGATTATGGGTTTTTTTTTGGTTTATTTGTTTTTTACCTTGAATGCGGGATGTGAGGCGATATCCGGAGATGGCTGTGCTAGGGGGATCAGCTGGCTGACTGCTTACCCTGTCACCTCACAGCGGTACCTGTGGCCGGTCACCGCCGGCCACCCCTGTTCCGCAGGGTGCCTCAGTGGACCAGCCCCTACCTAAGCCTTCACTCTACCTCTGTAAAGACTTTCAACCCCTGGTAACCGTTTCTGACTGGCCGAGCTCCTGAATGTCAGCGCAGCCCTTCCAGAACCCCCTGTTTAAGAGACCTGGAGCTGGCCCCGCTCCCCAGTGCCCTGAGTCTGCCGTGGGGCTGACTCTGAGAAACAGGGCAAAGAAAAACACACAGACACCGCCAGGCTGCCGCAGTGTCCCCAGCCTGAAGTATTTAAACTTTCACAGTGTGGGACTGATGCAGTAAACTACCGATTAGTCCATTTCATCTAATCCACGCAGTCCAGATGCAGACAGATAACATGTGCAAATATTAAAATGTGTCATTATCTTTGTAAAATCATTTTCACAATAAGAATGGCTATAAAACAGGTTTGATGTGAATTTTACCTTTTGAGTTAGGTAGCCATGGTAGTGGTGGAATAAACTACTTTGAGCTGTGTATTCTGTCAATACATACCCACTTTTGGGATCCGTTATGACCCTGCATGAATGAGGGCCGACAATGATGTTGCGCCGTATTCCCTGTAGTCATATGCTACGAAATACATGTGTGCTATTGTGTTATGAGAGTAGCAGCTGCAGAAGAAGATCACAGTCCATGGATGAGTGAGTGTGCCACTTTAAGGCAGACTGTCTTTACCTTGATGTCCACGCAGTGAAATGTGCAGCTCTTGAGTGAACGGCATTTTTTCTGCCAGATGTTGCAGACAATATCGCCGCCCACGAGGGCACGCACCATTAGAGAGGCTTATCTCTGTCACTCAATCAGGCTATACATCTGCATGCCGTTCCCAGTGGAGCATGGGAAATCTTCCAAGGACTCCAGCTTCAAACACAGAATTTCAATATATCGACGACCAGATAGTTAACTCATTGTGCCTCCCATTGAAAATTCTCCATCTGCCGCGGCTGTAGCAATAAGTGTTATGATTTGCTGGATCATTATGAACAGTCTTGAGGCAATATAGTCTTAAACAGGACATTTGTTGCCAGTATAGCAGTGAAGACAGCAATGAAACCTGTTACCATCTGGAAACCTCCAGGGCAGATGATGGTAGGAGTGCAGGAGTTGAATATCTGGCCATAAAATAGAATGTATGTGCTTGAGATAATTGTGACTCAAGGTGAAAAATAGGTGGAACAACCAATGAAAGTGAAATTGTGCTTAAAATAAACCAAACGGCGCTGGGTGGTGCTATTTTGTTACAGCTTGATACAGATTGAATGGGCGTCTTAATGAGTCTGGGTTACCATTCATTTCAAGACCTTTGTCCACATACAAAGCCCACAGTATCCTCGATTGGCGCAAGTAGATGGGCTGAAACCATAATGTGGCAGAAACCTCTGAACTCTGAAACTATTCCAGATCAGAGTTCTAGACTGCAACTGCAGTTGAGTTTGGGGCACAAAAACATGCCCCTGGGTCACAAAGTGTCAAAACTTTCAGTCCAGTCCTCTGTACATGTGATGTAATCTGTGTCTCGCCACAACAGAAAAGGCTTCTCTGGCCAAAAAAAGAATCTTAACTAAATGTGTTAACCCTCAGAGGACTCTGGTAGTTCTTTGAATACTGTAAGAACATGCAAAATATATATATATAGTTTCCAAAGCAAAGGCAATGTGACTTGCTGGCAGGCACTCTGCTTTCCCTAATAATCTTCCTCTAATAAGACGTGTTTACGTTTTCTTTAGATTTGCTTTTTTCTGCCGCAAGCTGGTTATCCTATATTTGCCTGAAGTGCGTCATCTGCCCGTTGCAAACAGCCCATAATTTTCCTTATTTGGCTGCTTAATCTCTCAGAGGAGGCCGTTTTGAAGGGGCCAGACAGGATAGGTGTGATCGTTTCCATAGCGTCCCGTCAGATTCATCTCGCTGGCTTTGTCACCATGCTTCTGTGTGACAAATCTTGAGTTGTTTTTTTTTGTTGTTGTTGTTTTTCATCTCGCTTGTTATTCTTAGCGTTCATTTCCTGGACAGTAATGAGGCTAGGGCACCTTTGTATGTCTCCCGCTTCCTTATTCGATGTATTCTTTTTTTTTTGTTCTCCCTGGCTCTTTATCTTTCGTGGTTAAAAACCCTTTGAGACCGAACGCAATAATGAAATCACTTGCTCATTATACTTTCTGCCGCGCGGCCTTGTCTACACCCTCTCATCTCCGTGTTGTCACATTCCTTGTTTTTGTCTGAAGTGCGTACACGTAGCATAGCTCGCGACGTGTTTGGTGTGACATTACGGGGACAAGTGCGACCAGCCTGACGGATTCTGGAATTAGAAAGGGGGGCATTGTTTTGAGCGCGCGGTGAGGTAAACGGGACGTGCTGCGTTTGGATAATTAAGCCTCCCGTGGCAGGTTCGCAGGCGGCGGAACCCGCGGGACCTCTTTGGTTGAATGTGGCAGAGGAGATCTACGCCCGGGGGGAAGGCGGTGCTGTGCGTGTCTTTATGCGCCTTTGTGCGCGTCCGTCGCCTGCGCTGTTTTTATGGCGCCTTCCGCGTCTTGTGTAGAGAGGTGGCCCGCTTTCTTTTGGGGGAACGAGGGAGAAGCATCCGTACCCCCTCTCACCCTCTTGGGGTAATTGGCTCCATATGGAAAAACTATGTGGGTCAGAGATCCTGCCTGTTACAACAGCATGGTTTAAGGCCACATTTGAAGGCTTGTTCCAGTAGCGTGGCCTCAAATGTGGTTTTCAAAAGTGGCCATTCCCTTAATGTACCAAGGGCCCTGAGCTTAGGAAAGGTTGCCCTTCATCAGTGGCAGGGAGACGCTGACAGCAGTGACTTTCAGACCTTCGGCGCCTCGCTTGGGTCTCACCCAGGAGCTCCCAGCACGCGGCGTCTGTTCAGTGAGAAAACCTCCATCTTGGTTTGAGAGCGAACCCATGCATAAACATGGCCGTTGCGCTATTGAAGAAGGAAAGCTTACTGGAGCATCTGTGTTGTGATAATAATAAGAAGAAGAATAGCATTTGTCTCCGAAGCAGTATCTGTGTTCAGCCAGATGGGCAGGGATCAGTTCTGTGTTGCCATGGGCAACATTAGAAAAGATCCAGATTCAAATCACGCTGCATATGCAACATGATGTCTGCACATGTATTATCAGAACTTAAAACATGTCACATGTATGTTTACACCATGATTAGTCTGTGCACCTGTCAGCCTTCTGTATAATATAGGAAAAGCAAGCAGGCAGCCCTAGAGGAAGAGAGCTGTGCACTGTTTTCCGTGTGAGCGACGCAAACCGTGATGAATACCACAGATTAAAAAAAACATCATTTACATATTAATAGATTGGCTTTGTGAAGTTCCTAACCTGGTCTTCAACTGTTTAAGTTTGTCTCTTGCTAGGTGCTTTGGGGGAAACAAAATGTACTGAAGGGGTTAAAAAAGTTACTGAATTCAGTGACCAAAGTGCTAAGTTGGCAAGGCTGGATAAGTTGGTAAGGGGTTGGAGAACCATCAGCGAGTGAGGCCAGATTGGATCAGAGGGAGATGGGTGGAACAAGGGTGCAGCCATAATAGGGATGGCTCTATATTTGTCACCAGAGACCTCACTACTAATGAGTCTGTCTGCAGTCGGTCACTTCACACTCACTGTCACTCTTCTAATGAAAGTAATGAGTGCATATTATGCAGGCATCTCATCTGAAAGGCATTTGCCTTAGCAATCTAAGTGGTTACCACTAGCAGTTGCTACTAGGTAGCCAAAATAACAGTAGACTAATGTAATGGGTTAGTGATAGAGCAGCCCCTGGTTCACATATGTTTTTACAAGCAAATGCCTTCTGGGTGAGGTCCTTGTGGGTCATAAATCCCTGGGTCTCGGCCACATATGGCATTATTCTCTGCACTCTGCGCGACTTGTGATCCAGGGCAGTGGCTGCAGCCTGGCCTCCTAATTGAAATCAATGGCCTTTTCAGTCCAGCGCAAGGTGTGGCAGAGCACGCGCCTTAAGAGATTCCATTCAAAGCAAATAAAAGAAGATTGAATGGGCTGGCTCTATCACCGCTCCCAGCCTCAGCGGTTTAACACGTTAGCCCTTCAGATGGAGGCAGGAATGGAGCCGTAAATCTGCCGAAGAGGCCACAGGCAAATGGGGCTCAGGGTAAGGGAGAGGCAGGGGGGTTCATTTGTTCTCGCTCTCGTAAGCCCAGAGAGAGATGGCAGTGTCAGAGCCGGCTGTCTCACCCGCGCGCCCCACACAGACAACAGCTGTGGCGTGAGATGCATGGTGCTGTTGGAAGAGTCGGGGAAACTGGTAGTCCTCACTGTACGCACACGGAGGCGGAGACGGGCGGATTGACGGCGCCTCTCTTGTGTGTGTTTCGCCCCCCAGGCTGCCGCGGGATGCTCTGCGGTTTCGGGGCGGTGTGCGAGAGGGACCCGACGGACCCCGGCAAGGGCGAGTGCGTGTGCAAGAAGATGGTGTGCCCGTCGGTGGTGGCGCCGGTGTGCGGGTCCGACTCCTCCACCTACTCCAACGAGTGCGAGCTGGAGAAGGCCCAGTGCAGCACACAGAGGCGGCTGAAGGTGATCCGCAAGGGGCCATGCGGTGAGTACAGACACGCCCCCTCCCACTGTAACCCCACCCACTATACCATGACCACACCACTTTTCCATCACATTGCTGAGACCCCACCCCCCACAGTGTCATGGCCAAACCTGACATCTTCCCAGCCCCCAAAGCATTACCTACAGCTACCCAGAGAAAATGGTCACCCACCAGCACAGCACCGTGGCACCATGGTTAAGGAGACAGACTTACACCTGTCTAACCAGCAGGTTTGCAGATTCAAATCTCAAAGACCTGTCACCTTGAACAAGGTGCTTCATCTTAATCTGCCTGACTAAATAACCAGCTGCTGAAACGGATGATATTTTGAAAGTTAAAAAAAAATTTCAAGCTACTCCTGGATGGTGGCGTCTACTGTGCAAGTCAAATACAAAAGAATTAACAAAGGAAAATCAGCCTCCACATACCGTTGTGACGGTGGGCGGAGTCTCCACCTGAGGCATAATGTGTGAAGAAACCCAAAAAACAGTCAATTACCTCAGGATGCGTGCTCCCATGCAATTTTAATAGCTCAGTACTGACAGAGGGCAACAAAGAAGATTTCCACCTGGAAACCTCTAATTGCTGGAATAAAGCAAAGCAGGATCAATGCCGTCGCCACAGACTCTCTGAGTTTACAGCTGGGCTCGTCGAGCGCCTCAGAGAGCGCCTCAGTATCGACTCAGCCAGTCATTTTCGGAGCACAGCTTCATGTCAGACCTTAACGGCTAATCATTTTAACCGGAGAAACGGTTTACATAAGCAATTCAAATTTGGTTTCAGCTTATGTAACAACAATAGGAAAATTACCAAAAAAAAAAAAAAGAACAGCAGTGCGAGATCCTTTAACATGCTTGCCGGTGCCTGTCGGTCGGGTTCTCATCAGATGTGGCAGCGGCACAGATTAGCAGGCTGCAAATTGCTCACGGGGTCTGCGCGCGGCCTGTTTTTTTGTCACCGGTTGATAGTTTGGGTGCCGTTAAGCAGGGGCACGTGATTGGCGTGGCCAGCAATTACGAGCGCAGGTGGAACGCAGCGCACCGGGGCTGTCTCTGAGCTGTAATTACCTGTGTCGCGTCCCAGGCGGAGGCTCGGGGATGGGGGGAGTTGGCTGCTCGAATCGCACGCCACCCACTCGCTTTGTGATGCTCTCCTCCGAGCCCGGAAACGTGCGAGAAAATGCGTCTCGCTCTCTCTCCCTCGGAAATTACGTTTAATGGTTATCATCACCACCAGACTCCTGCTGGAGGTGGCTGAAGAAAACACCTCGAGCCCGAATGGTTTCACGACTTTTTTTATAATCATGCCTTGAACTGGAGAGTTACAGATCAGATTCATCTTCGTTAGTTGGCTGGACTCGACTTGGGATAAGAGCCAGATAGCAGCCTCATTAAATTTCCTGCATGTTTAAATGGCCCCAGCCATTAATTGTTGCTGGAAAGAAAGGGGGAGAAGGCAAAGGAACGACGACACCATCCAACCCCCAACCCCCCCCCGGGTTCAGTGGAGCATCTCTGGGGATAGGAATGGGCCCCCCTTAATACACGGATCAGGGGAGCGTGCCCTCCTTTGTAATATTGAGCTTGGAGCAGGGTAAACAGTCCCCCAGCTGCAGGGAGTGAATTTCAAAACTCATTTCTGGGCCTCAACCTGGAGTATGAGTGTAATTGAGGGAGGGGGGCTTGACTTGGCAGGAATGGATGTGGAGGGCAGTAAGGGCTGATCACATGACCAGGCTGCTGTGGATGCACCCCCTCTCCCCCACACAAAAGCAATCTCTCTCACTAGCTTATTTACCTGAGGCTGGTGACACGTTGCCCTGATGAAATTCTTTAGACAGTGCTATCAGGAGCCCCTTAAAAGAAGCTTCTTTACTTACTTTCTCTCTCTGTTTTCCCTCCATTTTTGATCCAGTCCAGCGGTTGGTTAAGGCAAGGCAGTTCACAGCAGCTGCTGTGATACAGAGAGGCAGCGATCTGAGTCTTCAGTCTGGAGTTTCACCTCTCTCTCTTTCTCCTTCCAGCCCCCTTAATTGCCCACCTGGGTTGACCTCAGGAGAGATACAACGCTCTTAATTTCAAGTGTTCAAAATGCAGGGAGAGGCTGTTTTCCGTTCCGTGGAAGATATTTGCCCCCGCGAAAGGAAATTAGGCGTTCCGGCCCCCCGCCCAGAAGTCCGGAGCTGGTTACGGCAGCCGTGACTCGCCTGTGATGAGTGGAGCGTGACTCGGTTATGACGGTCGGAGTGAGTCACGCACCCACAGGGAGAAGATCCCTCTCCGGTGGCGCCAGGATGCTGTCACCACCAGCCCATGTTTGTCACAAGCCTGTGGCGGGCGGAGGGAGGTGACTGTTCCGACCATATGTCCCTGTTTTCGCCGTGACAGGGCTCTCCAGCAGTCGCGGGAGGAGCTTAGCGGATTCCCCGTCTTCGTCGGGCTCCTCCGGGACCTCCGAGAGACGGCAGTCGAAACAAATATCACAGGCTTGTCAAAGCAAGCGTGTCTGCGCACCTGTGAGTGTGTGGGGGGAATGTGTGCTATTCCCCAGAATGCAGTTGAACCTGGGCCACATCTGTTTGCTAATGGCAACATCTAACGCTGCAGAGTGAGACCCACCATGTTTTTTGACAGGGGGTAATTTTGATCTTGAATTTTGATAGCTTGTTTGTCAGTGGCCTTAAAGAGACAGATTTGTCCAGGGAGACAATGGGAGATGTGAAGTGAAAGCAAACTTTGCAGAGGTAAAGATCAAACTTGTCCCTTCTGAGTGATTTTCTTCACGGGTCATCTCTTTTTAATGGAGAGGAGCCAATTTTGGAGAACTTCCCTGCCCTTCAAGGGGTTAGAGAGCAGCCTCCATCACGGGAAACACAGTAACTCCCCCCTCCAGCGTTTGTGGCGGGGATTGGAACCCCAACTTTGACCCCTCAAGTGGCCTGAAACGGAAGTAGTCCTCCAAAAGGCAGAATGATCTGAGATACGACTGCAGGTATCACCATTGCCCTCAGCTTTCCACCGTCAAGTTTTAATATTGAGTTTTAGTCACCAGGTTGTGGCTGAACCGTGATATTACATAGCTGCTCAGTGCATCATCATCCCCTTCTTCCAGCAGACAGATATCTTTCACTTCTTTCCTTTTCCTGTCTTTCCTTTTCCTCTTGAGTTCTGTCTCCCCTCCCTCCTTCTCTCTTTCTAAGGTGTCCTTCACAGTTATCCCTACACCCCCGCCCTGCATCTGTAATTAATTCCAGCCGCGGCTCCGGCAGTATTCTCTTGTCAGAACGGTGTCACCTGACGGCTTCATTCTGTCTTAAAGAGCGCCGCGCCACACGTCAGCCAGCGGGGGTGAGAGAGACTCCGGAATGAACACGGTGTCGGTCCGTGTCGCCGCTCTCTGCTCACGAATCGCCACTTTTTTGTCATTCGCCAGGCTGGAGCCGCGTCGTAAACTGCCAAATCTCTCCCCCCCGCCCACATCCGCCCATTGCAAAGGGACCCTCACCCCTGAACGATAATGGAGTTTGGAAATCCTATCCCTGCCAGGCGGGTGATACTTGTTAAGCAAATCCCGTCTCTCCTGTTCCCGCCCGAGCTCCGGCGGGGCCCTGCCACCTTGCCGGGGAGAGATAACGCAGATTAGAGCGGGGGCCCTCGCGCATTTAAAAGAGCCCCCACCACCCCCACCCCCGGTTCCCCGGCTCCGTCTCACGAGCTGCGGCACGAGCTGCGCTCCGCGACTTTGGGCTAATGTATTTAAGCGGTTTCGCCCGCCTGAATAATGCATTGCCATTTCCCTCCTACGCTCTGGGATGCAACAAGCCCAACGTAACCGTAAATACAATGAGTACAAGGTGGAGACAATGGTCCATTTTATATTCCAGATAAGCAGCGGCACAGACAGCAGTTTGTTTGGGGAGTGGTGTGTGTGTGTGTGTGTGTGTGTGTGTGTGTGTGTGTGTGTGTGTGTGCGCGCACGCACTCATTATTGAATTTTTAAGCACTTGTATTTATCACTTCTGCCCGCAACAAGCCCTCATTTCTTCAATGCCCCCTAGCCTCACTGCCTTCCCCTCTTTCCCTGTCCCTCTGTAACCCTCATTACATGCCCCTATCTACATCTTTACATCTTCACCTCTTTCCTGCTCTCCCTCTCTGCACTCCTCTGGCTCCTCGTCCTCTCCCCCAACTCTTCGCTTTAATAAAAGTGTTCTTCCAGCACCATTCCGCCTCCTTGTCTGGCCCGGGTCAAAGCAGCGGAGCTGTGGGATTTCCCAGCATTCCACAGGTGGGGGGTGGGGGGGGGTGGGATGGTGGGGGTCAGGGCCAGTTTTCTGCATACAGTGCAAAAGCCACTCCGATCCTCCCTGGATCCGCTGGTCCAGTCAGAAAACTGGGAGGGAAGGGGAGGGGGAGGGTTGCAGTCTGGGGAACATTTCTCAGATGGTGCTCTTTCTGCTGACTGGGTCTTTGTCGGGTCCAGGCAATAACTGAGAAATAATGTGGGGAGAGACAGGGAGAGATACTTATCTAGTATATTTATATATGATATTTTGTAAGCCGTAATATTTATATGGAGCCTCCCCCAGAGATGTGGCCACCTTTTCTTTTCAGCTTATGAATTTATTTGTTCTCCCATTTATTGTGTCTTTTTATCTCACTCTACCCCTCTGTCTCACCAAGTGCTTTCAGGATGAAGTGGCTTATCAAAACCTGCTGAAATATTGAGTCCACGTCTTGTTATAAAGACAGTGAAGTATTGTGTGTGTGTGTGTGTGTGTGTGTGTGTGTGTGTGTGTGTGTGTGTGATATCACAAGCGCGCGTGTGTGTGTGCGCTCACGTATTAGTATATAAGTGGACACGTGTGTGTTTGTGTGCGTGTGCTTGCATGCATGTGTGTATGATTGTGCATGCCTGTGTGTTTGTGCGTGAGTGGTGAGTGTGTGTGTGTCTGTGTGTGTGTGTGTGTGTGTGTGTGTGTGTGTGTGTGTGCGTGCATGTGCGTACATGTGCTTGCATGCATGTGCGTGTGTGTGTGTGTGTGTGTGTCTGTGTGGGAGGAAAAGAGAAAAGGAGACACAGAGGGAGACGGAACTGGCCAGCTGAATTACATTTCCAGAACTCTGTGCACTCAGTCTACCTTAGAGTCTGGATTTGGTTTTCAGCCCCCTGAGAGCCTGACCATGTGCTCCTATGTGATCCTCTGAATCTCTGACTGATGGGCGTGGAAGGGGTGGGAGTGCAGAGCCGGTGGATGGACGATGTGCAGCTACCTTGCCAATCGGTTTTACACTCTGACACGTCTGGTTTGTCCATATCCAGCTTGATCGTCACATTCCTGGCTGGCCAAGTCCTCTCTGCTTCCAGTCTCCAGTCCATCTCCAGTCCTAAAGTGGAGTCTATGTCAAAATGATTCACTCTAAAGGCACAGCATATGGAGTCTGATTGGTTATTTGTTTTTAAACGTCATTTATGTGTTTGGTATAGGCCCTTATTCAGGGGGATGTACATTGCATGCATATTTTCTATTACTGTTTATGTCTGTATTGTATTCTAAAGTGAGCCTACAACAGCAGTACAACAGGCAAGATTTGACCACCACAGAGAACAATAAATGGCAAGCCTTTTACGGACGCATATAGTTTCACGCTGAATCTCCCACAGAGTGGGCTAGGGACACGGAGTGATTTAGTGTTGCATGGGAAAAGTTGTGAAGAATTGAGTGTAATGCTCAGTAGCACTGTAGCACTTTAGGGAAAGAGTACATAAGAAAAAGAAAATTTCATGCCATCCTGGTTCATCAGTTTGCTTGTGTCTGGAGTAAATCCAACACTCTGCTGAGTCTTGCACAATATAACACTCTTGTACTAAGTAAAAAAAATCTTAGCAGCTCTTCCAAAAGCTTGGTGTGAAGAAGTGCTTTCTATACGTGTTAAACTGGCTTTTTAACTCATGTCCCCCTGTGCCTTCGTTTTGTCGACAGACCCTAGCGTGAAAAAGCTTCCACAGTCCGCCTCATTAATCCCTTTTTAAGATTTTAAATACTCATACACTGTTCCCTCTGAGCCCACTTTCCTGAGATTTAAGAGATTATGTGCTTTATGTCTCTCTTCATTAGTAATTTGTTTGAAGAATCACCCTGGGATCAGTTTTGTTGCCCGTCTATGTACTTTTTCCAAAGCTTCTGTGTCGACTAAAACAGAAAACAGTATTCTGAATCTGGTCTGAGGCATTATATACTTATTATCTACAGCCTGTCTGTATTTCATTCTCAGTACATTTTGTTCTCTACTCCATCATCCTGGTAGACTTTTTTACTGAATGATCACAATGTCTAGTTTCTGACAGTCACCTACAACGTCTAAAACTCAACTACTAATACCCGTTTCCATATAGTGTACATTCTTCTTTGTGCTTCTGTTGCATCGCCTCTGTTTTGTGGCTCCCTCGTCTCTCGCTTAGAGGCCACTGCGGAGCTATTTTTTCTTGTATTTTGGTGTCGTTCGCAAATGTAAATTACATTGTCATGTCTCTATCAGGGTTATTTCATTTGTGCACGAGAAAATGCAGTGGTCCTAGCACTGATCCTTGGGGAATTTCCTTCTTCAGATGTGATACCTATTATGTTCTTTGTAATTTATACTGGAGCTCAGTTTTTATCAGCTAAGA
Organism: Megalops atlanticus; assembly: GCA_019176425.1. Lineage (NCBI taxonomy): Eukaryota > Metazoa > Chordata > Actinopteri > Elopiformes > Megalopidae > Megalops > Megalops atlanticus. The sequence goes on from CM032879.1 coordinate 9,484,621, forward strand.
GATTACTTTACTTCCTACAGATTTTATTTGAATATATAAAAGCATAGGTCTAATCTGAGTAAATCATTTTGTAACTTCATAGAGAAAATGAGATTTTCATATTTTTCATTTCCCCTTGCAGAATCCTCTATAATATGATTTTTTTTTTTTTTTACCAGGAATAACTCCAATTTAGAGGCATGGCAAACTGTTTGGCCTGTAGTTAGTACGATTCTCTTATATATTGGTCCTATGCTGCCTTCTTTCCATTCATCAGCTATTCCTTAGTTTTTGAGAGGTTACAAAAAAGATTTGCGGTAATGGCCTATAGATTACCTCAGTAAGATCTCTGAGAATATGTGGATGTATTCCATCAGGGCCTGCTGATCTATTTGTCTTTTTTGGAGGTGTCCCAATACTTCAGTGTCTATCGTCTCACCATGACCTAATACTTCCTGTATGTCTGTTCGCACTGTCAGTGCGTCTCCAGACCCTTCACTAGTGAAGCTCTCAGTGAAGACTCTATATGTCTTGGTTGTTAGGTTGTTAGAAAGCAGAACCACCTCTGTTTCTAATGTGCCTGACCTCTTACTTTGACATTCCTTTTTCACTGCAGTATTGGGAAAAAAAAAGGTTTTTTTTCCTCTCTCAGATCCTTGGCAATTAGTTTTTAAAAGCCATTTGGCTCTTCTCTGCTTTTTTCTTTTTTAAAAATGGGAGTACATTTTACAATAGGCAAATGTATGTCTTTCAGCAGTCTCTTTTTAATTTACTTATAAGAGTTTTTTCTTCCTTAAACTCTTTGCAAAAATGTATTCATCTGCTGTGTAGATGGTTTACTCAGACTCCCTTTATTTTGTAGCGCATGTACACGTGCTTAACTTTCAGAACATTTCATTTAATACACTTTATTTTCAGAAAAATTATTTGCATTTGGAGCTCATCACCTTCACTGTTTTGTTGTCTGGTCCTCATCTAAGCTTAAATGCCCTCTAGTCTTAAAGTTGACAGTCGAAAAATTTAAGTTAGAGGATTTAGCCATCAAAAATGAATAAATAAACTTTCATTATGTTCTTGTCACTTCTTTATGTTAGCAGTAGCAAGTTGTGCACCTAAAATGGTCACAACATCCAGTAACTATAGAGGTAAGATTAAAGTAATCAGTTATGCATTGATCTTGTCTTGATGTGGTAGTGAGGTGTTAAAGTGCTCCGAATGTCCTGTAGCATATTCTTGCGATGAGGCTGTTACCATTTTCTGCAGGAATTTTTGTCTTGGGGGGGATTAGATAATCGCTTATTGCAGTTCCCAGCGCATTTAGGCTTTTGTCGAGGGAGAGGGCTCCTCCTCCTCCTCCTTTGTTTTGTCCTATCCTCCCTGAACAATTTGTGTCCATTCGTTTACTCATCGCATCCACTTTATTTAGCCAAATCACAGCTCTCTTTTTTTCCCCACACAGACTTTAAGTTCCAAAACACACGCATATTTTTATACTTTGAGTGTTAGGATAGGAAAAAAATGAAGTTACATGCATTTTATATATGTATGTGCTCAGCAAGAATGGCCATACATCTTCTGTTAGGGTGGAGACCGCCCCTTTTAAGGACTCCAGGACACTGCCAGAAATTGCCCCAGTTCTCAGTAAACCCTATGTCAGTCTAAAGCAGAGGGTGACGGCCCTTACTGTAATGATTGGTCCAAATTATGCGATTAAATGTTGCACTGGAAAAAAAAACAGCATCTGGGGCATTGCAGGACCAAGGTCGCCAGCCCCTGGCCCAAAGCACAGAAAGCAATCCTGTATCTCACTGGGCTCCAATCAATGATACGCCTCCGGTATGCATTTAAACATCAGGGCCTGACACATTGATGTGGCTCGAGGGCAGAGCGAACATCTCAGCTCTCTGAGAGCACAGGCCACATATTGTCCCTTAGACTCGCTTGTTTTTAACAAAGAATTAAACAAAGAGAGAGAGGCAGTGACAGCTGAGGGGGCCCTTTGAAAACCCCATCAAAGGACCAAATAAACGGCGATATACTCCGATGGCAGCGCGGCCTTCTGGGAGCACGGCCTTGTCATGACGCGGAGCCCAACCAGCCCTGACACGCCCGCCGCCGCAGCCTCCGGGGCTGTGGATCTCGGCACGGCGCAGGGATAGGCGCGCCTCCGCTGCCACTTGGGCATGGATTTCGGGATGAGCGAACACCCCTACCCCCTCCCTTCCCCCTCCTCCTCCTTATTATCCCTCCCCGCTGCGCCGGTCAGGACGCCTGTCACATCTCCGCCGAGCGGAGCCGCCGACCCGCCGATTCCTCCCCGCCGCTGCTCCCGGCCCAAATTAAGCGTTAATAAACCCAGCAGAAAACAGAGGCGGCTATCAGAGGGCGGAGGCTGGGAGGGGAGCACTTACACACATCCCCCTCCCATCTCCCTCTCTCCTTTCCTCTCTTTCTCTCTGTCTGTTCTTTCGTTAAGGAAAGGTCTCCTCGCCCTCGCTTCCCTCCCTCACAGTACAGCACACGCCCTCGCTAACACGTTTCCCTGACTCTCTTTCCCACCGCTCTCCTCATTATTGCAGCTTTTGCCAGGCTGAGCCTCTCCGCTCCTCCGCTTATTAACTTACTTGGCTTTGAGGAGCGTCCTTGTTTATGCTTTTTTAAAAAAGTACCAAAAAGTAACAAAAGTCTCAAGCGTAGTCAAGTGAAGAGGGGGAATGCAGACCCAACCCGTGGTGCCAGACCCTGGAGTTAGGCAGTGGTAGGGATAAGGTGGTGTGGGGGGTGTGGGCTGGGTACGCTCTCAAAGTCAGTACCCCCCCCCCGACGGGCCGGGTCCGAAGAGAAGTTTTGTTGGCGCGAACTCCGAATGGAGCCAGGCGCTGAACAGGCCCGCCTGTTGGAATTCTAATCGAACACCCTTCTGCACTCACCCTCTGCAAGAGAAGAGAAGGCCTCTGACCCTTATTTAATGGGCTTGAGGAGCTTTCGGCCAGAAAAAGGAGGTTTCTCAAGGGAAGCGGCACTGGCTCAGTGCTGGTCAGGGTGAGAGTGGTGCTCCTGTCCTGTCCCTGGACCCGTTCCAGCAGTAGAGCAGAATCTCACCCCCCACTCCACCCCCACCCCCCCTGCTCACGACACCAGCAGTATACAGAATGGGACGTGGTGGGGGTTTGTCTCAGCATAGATTCATATTTTCTCTGCCGTCAATGCATTCTTAAAAATTATCATAAATATGATAATAACAGTCCTAATCTGATGACTCCTCTGGGGAACGTGGGCAAAACTCGATTTTACGCGTGCTGGCTTATTTCGGCCGGAAAGCCTAGTCGGCTAGTCGGCTCGTTTATCAGGATTAAAGCCACTGCCCAGGGGCAGTGTACACGGTACATCGGAAACAAACAAACACCCCCCCCTCCCAACCCCCCACAATGGCTGTTATTATTTCCTCCTGGTCGTGACGCCTCTCCGTGTCTGTGTCCCCCGGCAGGTCTGAAGGACCCGTGCAGCAAGGTGGTGTGCAGCTATGGCAGCACCTGCGTCCAGTCGTCCGACGGGCTGTCGGCCAAGTGCATGTGCCCGCTGAGCTGCGAGGCCGTGCCGGAGCAGGTGGTGTGCGGGAGCGACGGCCGCAACTACCGCAGCGAGTGCGAGCTGAACAAGCACGCCTGCAAGGAGCAGAAGAACATCCGCAAGCAGCATCCAGGGCCCTGCGGTGAGTGCTCTCCCACTCTCCTTCTGTCCCACCCCCTTAACTCCTCCCTCTCTCCTCAAACCCTGGCCCTAACCCCTCCCACTCGCCTCCTGTCCCACCCCCTTAACTCCTCCCACTATGTTCCTGTCCTGTCCCCAGGCCCTCCCACCCCCCTTTGTCCCATACCCTCACCCCTCCCACGCTCCTTTTTCCCATCCCCTAACTCCTCCCACTCTCCTTCTGCCCCATCCCCTAACCCCTCCCATTTTCCTCCTGCCTTGTTCCCTAGCCACTGCCACTCTCCTCCTGTCCCACACTAACCCCTGCCATTCTTCTCCTGCCCTGCCCCATACCCCTCCCACTCTCCTCTCCCCCTTCCTCTGCCTTCTCTCCTCCTGCCCAGCCTCTGCTTTCCCGCCCCTTACTCCTCCCACTCTCCTCCTTCCCCACCCCAGGCCCCCTCTTTCTCTTTTTCTTCCTACTTTTCCTCCTCCCTCTATCCTCCCACTCCCTCTTCCCTTCCACCTCATTGCACATCGGCTTCCTTCTGTTTTCCATCACGTTCCACCCCCTGGCCCTCCTCCATTCATCCCCTGCTCTTTTCCAGTCCATCCACATGCCTGCGCCCGCTTTCAGTGCCTCTCGCAGAGGGGGAAAGGAAGCAAAGCCCAGCAGTGGCCTGACGGACAGCACTGGGAGAGCTTGTGGCACACCCCCGCCGGCTGCTCTGTGGTGCTGTTGTCGTGCATCCATCCCCTGCCTCTCTCTGTTTCTCTCTCTCTCCCTGTCTCCTGCCATGATTGCTTCCTTCTGTTCCATTCTGTTCTGTTGCGTAATACTGCGGACTTACTCTGTAATTATCGTTTTGTGTAATTTCTTGAAATTGCGTCTTTGAGCGCTTGCAATCACATATGGCCCCTGCAAGAGCGGTCTGATTGCATGGGCCACAGTATGGAGATGCATTTCAGAGAGATTGATTGAGGCGTGGATGACCCTTGTGCTGCAAGACCGCTTCAGAAGAGAGCCAGACAAGCGCCCTGATCCAGGTATCGTCCGTGACATAGTCAACGGATCCCGATGACAGTTTTACAAGCTGCGCTCCCCAGAAAGAGGCAGACCGCAGAAAGACATGGCCAAGAGTCCCTAAATCTTCAGGAGCAATGTCAAGCTCTCACAATGGATTATGAACAGAGCACAATGATTTACACTGTCTGTATCATCACCTTAACCCTAAGTGGGCATACAGACAGGGAGTAATTCAGTCCCAACCATTAATTCTCTCAGCACATCCACCTGAATTCCAACTCCATTTTCAATTCCATTTTAAGAGTCTACTCCCAAGCCAGTCTTGATTCCAGTTATGCAATCTGACAGGGGAAAATAGCAATATCAAGCAGCAATTCTGATTTTTTTTTGCACTTTTATCCTATTTTAACCCAGAAATACCTGACAGCCAAATCTGAATCCATGAATTGTAGAGTGCAATATACTGGCCATGTTTCACCGAGAAACTATTGATGCAGTTTAGCTGAAACAATAAAAATGATGGTGCTACTCTGGAGTTAAATGGAAACAGTCACTCGGCAACGTTTGGATTCCTCACAGAACTGGCCCTGCCTTGGCTGGTTTTGGCATGGTTCTGGTGTGGTTTTGGCATGGCTCTGGTGTGGTTATGGGAGGCCGGCGTCGGCTTGCCTGCCAGACTCCCCCCGTTATTGGGAGTCACGGCTGGCGTCGTGACTGACCGGCCGGGCCCGGCCTGTGACTGTTTCCCCCCACGGGCGGGCAGCCATCTTGCTGACGGTGCAGCGCCCCCCGACGTGCCCAAGCCCGCTTCCGCCGTCCCGGGCCTCTCGCCGCGGGAGCGCGAGGGCCAATCTGTAGCCTCGTTAGTGCACGCCGTCGTCCCTCTGTTTTTAATCCGCAGACTTGGAAGCAGGTTCTCTCTCTCTCTCTCTCTCTCTCTCTCCCCCTCCCTGTTTTGTTACACCAAACCACCTCCCTCCCCCTCACCACCCCCACGGGGGCCCTGAGCCACTTACTCACCGGCTGGCATTGTTCTAACGTACCGCGGCGCGGATAAATCCTTTGTCTCTTGGCACGGCAAACGGCTGGTGGAGGCTGAGGAGGCTGCGCGATTTCCAAAAGCGCCTACGCCTCTCCATCACAATTAGGACTGATTCGGCAAGCCGCCCTTGACCCTGGAGCCCGTCTCTTTATTCCCCTCCGCTCGCCCGGGGGTCCCCGAGGCCCCCCACCCCTGGAAAGGAGAGGTCTCTGTTGAAGCGATTTTGTTAAGCATTTCATTACGTTTAATTGGTTTATCTATTCAGCTGACACTGATACCTTTTCAGAGCTGCGTTGTAATTGGGGGGAAAATGATTTGCCAATTAATTCTGGCCACATCCTGCACCGGCTCTGTTAACCGTCAAATGACTGTCTCCAGCCCCTGCCATCACTCTTACTCAGGTTTTCGCTCCCCCTCTGTCTGTCTCGGTATCCCTCTCACTCACATTCTGTCCCCCTCTCTCTCCCTCTCTCTCATACACATCCCTCACTCACACTTTCCTTTTATCTTTCTCTCTTTCTCTCTCTCTCTATATACTGTATGTTATACATAATATATGTATACACATCACTGACATTCTCTCTCACTCACTCTTCCTCTGTCTCTCACAAAATTTCCACTCACATTTTCTCCCTATCTATCTATCTATCTATCTATCTATCTATCTATCTATCTATCTATCTGTCTATCTACGTATGTCACTCATGTTCTCTCTCCCTCTCTCAGACCCTTGCAAAGACGAGAAGAACAAGCCGAAAGTGGGGTGCATGGTGGAAGTCCACTCCCGGCGGGCGCTGACCTTCGCCCCGCCGGAGTCGTGCCCACGGGACAGCAAGCCGCTGTGCGCCAGCGACGGGCAGACCTACGACAGCGAGTGCCGGATGCAGCGGACTGCCCTGCAGAAGGGCGTGGAGCTGAAGCAGATACACCCGGGGCCATGCAAGAAACAAGGTGAGCGGCGCCGGCAAGGCCCTGTTGCAGAGCCCTTCCCTAACTCTGAACAACAGTCGGTTCACGGTCGGACCGCCCGCGCTCGCGTCTGAACTGCTTCCGGTGTCGCTGGGATGCGACACAGTGTGATGTAGGGTGCTGAACTGGTGCGTCCGGCCACTCAGTTTCCTGAGTTCATATTCCCAGCCGTTTCCAGGTAACATAATGGTGATGTCAGCCGGCGGCTGGGTTCTCTGAGGAATAACAGTGGTTGGTACAGGAGCATTTTGAGGCAGCTGGGGTCCTTTTGGGGTAACAAGTTGAAACCTTATAACTGTAGACTGGCAGTAATATCAGGTTGCTTGAGAAGCTAATACATTTAATACAAACCCTCAGGAAAGTGTTAAGCTGTATGTGGCAAGTGCTCCCGAGTTAATGGCACTTAAAAGGTAGATCTGTAAATGCCTTCTGCATCCAATGGAACCCTTCCCCCTGGGTTGCCTTTCCTCCCACCGCATGTAACATTCATCTCAAATGTGGTAATAAAATGCCCACTTCAGAGTGAGTTCGCTCATAACCGCTGAGTGTCTGAATGTCACTGCTGACTTTGAAACAAGATTCTCTCTTCCTCCCTTGTCCTGGTGAAGTCAGGACTGGACTGGACCCTTTCCCTGTGTCATAAAAGCGACTGATTGCTTTTTTAGACAAAAATAAGTAAGTCAAAGAAGTCATATGCCTGCGCGATCCCAATCTCAAGAAATCCAATTTTTTCCTTGGGTGTGGTGCTGCTTTTTGTTGTCTTCTTATCTGTAGCCTTTAGCAGCGGCAGCGGCAGGGGAGCATTTGCAGGCTCCTGCCGCAGTGGGCTCGTAAACCTGGGAGTGATCCTGGATGGGGCCCTCAGATCGGGGCGTCCATCTCTGGCGGCGGCGCGTGCATGCGTGCTTCGACTTTAACCCGACGGTACTTCCAAAATATCACAAAATCGTTATATGATATGATCACATATCCAAACGAACCCCTGACAGCAAGCCGCCATTAGACATCATTAGACGCGTACGGGTCTCAATTCGTTAAGTGCATCGCAATTAGCTTGAGCGCCCAGCCCACGTCCTTGGGCAAGCACCGTGTCGCACCCTTAATGACTTAATTGATTAAGTAATCAGCCCTTTAATTAATTCGGAGCGTCCTCGTTACGGGGCGACCTGATTTAGCGGGTGCTGGGAGTGCAGCGAAGCTTGCCGAGCTGCGTCCGCCTCCCGCCTCCCGCCGGGGCGCGCTCACAATTCACCGCGTCGGCGATGTGGTCGGCAGGCTAATGAGTCACGGTTGTCTGGTCGCTGTCCTGTCGCCGTTGTGTGTGTCCCCCGTTGACCTTTCCCATTTCTTCCCTTACAGAGGAATGTAAGAGGAGGTTTCTCTTCAGCACAGTGTACCTGGTCGACTGCCAGTTGGCTGTTTGAACGTCCTTTTGCTGTTGTGTGTCCCCACCCCCCCCCCTTCAGAGGAGCGTAGGGGGGGTGTGTGTGGGACGTGGTGTGTCTGGTCAGCCGCCAAGCGGCCGTTTGATGGTCCTCTCGCTGTTGTGCGCCTCTTGCAGAGGAGTGTAAGGAGGAGTGCAGGTTGAACGCGGTGTGCCTGGTGGACGCGCTGGGCCCGCGCTGCTCCTGCGAGCCGCTGCAGTGCGACGGCGCCTACAAGCCCCTGTGCGGCAAGGACGGGCGCACCTACAGCAACGACTGCCAGCGGCGCAAGGCGGAGTGCCAGGCCAAGGCCGCCATCCCCGTCAAACAGCAGGGCCCGTGCGGTGAGTCAGGGAGGGGGGCGGGGCTGGGGGCGGGGCAGTGGGCGGGCCTGGGGGTGGGGGAGTCTTTCCTCCCGTTAGGCGTCTGACCCCTGTCATGTCTGTCTCTGAAATGTGTGTTATGTGTGTCTCTTGTCTATGTGTGCTTTTTGTGCGTTTTGCTCTGTATGTGGGAGTGTGGTCTGGGTGTTTGATGCTGTAGAGGGGCTTATCCACTCTGTGCCCTGCCACCCATAGGACTGCTCCTCCATTCCTGCCATATCCTACCATTGCATCAGACACATCACATGCCGGCGCCATCTTTCCCTCACAGTCCCTCCCCATAATGTCCCGCCTCACCACTTATTCGGCCCAGTGGTCTTCCTGTCTCTGTGCCTGTGTCACTGCTGTCTCTAAAGGTGCTCTTCCCTTTTCAGCGTATCGCTCTGTCTGTCCCCTCACGCGTGGTGAGAGTTCGACCTTTGACCCAGGGAGCTCAGGTGGTTGTGTGACCACTTACAGTTTCCCTGTAATCGGAGGAGGGGAAAAAAGTGTGAATTTGGGATTGGAATGGGTGGGGTGAAAGAGGATCGAAGTGGACGTGCAGACATCACATTTGACTGAGCATTTTCGGGGGCGGAGGGGTTGCCACACCCCCCCCCTTTCCATTGGAGGGTTCTACAGCGAGCAGCCTCAGCACTGTTTCCTGCCTTTTGTCCATGGACCTGCTTGGAGAGGAAAGTAAAGCAACCACAAGGATGAGGACATGGAGCTTGCTCTTCTTCTGAATGCTGTGCTTGACTGTCTGACGCCCTTCCCCTACCCCAAAAACCTCCCCGCACGATGCCCAGCATGAGTCTGACTCTCCTCCACGCCCCCTACCAACCCTCAACCCTCTCGACCCCACATACAGAATGCACCTGTCCACCCCACAGGCTCCTCCCCTTCTTTACCTGACCCCAGAACAAGCACCCACTGCAGCCCTGTGAGAATTATCCTCTCTGGCAAAACTGTTAAGGGGAGAACATTGTGGAACATTCGAGCGTGGTGACTATCTGCAGGGGTAACTAGGTTGTCAGTGCCTGTCGGTACTGGCAGAAGCCTGGAAGGCCGTATCAGGGTGGGCACTGGAGCTGTTCTGTTTATCACTGTAACGCTCCTGTGGTTCCCTATCAGAGGTAATGGCTTTAGCCCTGTATCGGCGTTAGCCTCATTAGCATTGTTTCCCACTCCTTTCAGAGACGCATACATTAGTCCTTAAAATAGGTGCTTATTTGTCTTGCCTTACTTCATCATTTTAGACTTTGCTGAATGTTTCGGTCCCTCAGAATTCAGCCGGTGGCAAGTTCCTGTCTGTTTTTTCTCTCCTTTTCAAATGAATGTATTTGCATTTATGTACTCGACGAGCGGCCCGCATAACACCTCTTGGTTTTAATTAAACATCAAACACTGCGTGCGAGGGCTTGCCAGGGCTGTTTGTTCTGCTGTGTGGTGGCGGCGGGGGGGGTGGGGCGGGTAGGAGCGCATCCGCTGTATTCAGGGAGGAAGGTTCTGGCCATCTGTATGTGGCTTGATGTTTAATTACAGAGTATGACCCCCCACACACCACCACACCACCTCACCACCTTCCCTGTTTCCTATCACAAACACCCTCTGGATGTCTGCTGTTCTAGCCTTGTCAGGAGAGCGCTGACCTGAGCAGGTTTTTCAGGCTGGATGCCTTGGAACGCGAAGTGAGGTGTCATGATGGCTGCCGTATCTTCCACAGCGGGAGGTGGCGACCGCCCCTCTCCCATTGCTCCTGTGCACTGAGACACAGCTAGCTATGCGGACAGCTCAAAGTCACCTCCCAACGTTTTGACACATTCTGGGTCATACCGGATTTCAGCTGACTCTCACAGACGGCCCTCACATGAAGCGCTCAATTTGACACAGGCAAGACGGATATTTAGACACTTGGTGGGCTCTTCCCACTGAATGTCAGTTGAACCGTCATTTCAAACGGGCAGGCGTGCGGGAATCATTCCGCAGCACATCTGTGACAAAAAGTGGCCATCCAAACGCACTGCTGGGTGGAATAATGACAGCGCAAGTGCAGATGATGCTGGGTCAGTGATTACTGTGTTAAGTCCTGTGGCTGGTGACCCAAAGTCAGCAGCCGAATGCATTTAAGGCTCTTTGAAACAACAAAATAAAGCAATCCCCCCGATCAAGGGACACCTCCCTCCCAGACGGCACAGCGGGAGTCTAACGCAAGACAGCTCCCCTCCTTGGAAGGTCCCGATCACCGCAGTCACCCGAAATAACAGAGCAATCGGTGTGCCGCTCTCTGTGATTTGCTGACAGCACTCACCGGTTCATTAATGAAAGCCGGTGCTGCCGTCTCCCAACGGGGTGCGGGGGTGAGATTCTCAGAGGGTGGGGGGGGGATTGTGCCTGAACCAGAGCTCCTGTCAATTTTGAGGCTGAAACAGTGCAGCGGGGAGGTAGTAATAATAATAATAGTAATAATAATGACAATAATAATAATAATAATAATAATAGCATTCTTTGACTTGATCTACTCCAGTCCATAGCATATAATATTTCCCTCATAAAATCATTTATATTTCAGTGTATGAAATGATTATAGCCCCGAGTGCAAGTACAGGCAAATAAGCACCAAAATCAATAACAGGAATGGCTGTTTATTCCAATAATGAAACAATTTCTGCATAATCATACAGTGTTGGCGTCCAAATGAAGGCAGATTGCAATCACTGAAAGGTAATGAGTTGGTGGGCCTTCTCCCATGTCAGTGGAAATTAATTATTAGGTTTGTTTTTTGCTATGATTATTATTATTGACCAACACAATCCCTTCAGCCTTGATTTGTCAAAGTAAGCTCAAAATGACCTTGTTGGGTTTTTGCATCTATGATGCTGCCAACAGCAGGGGAGTCTGTGGGAATTTCGGGGGTAGGGTTGGGGGGTTGGTTGGTGGCAGGATGAGGCCCTCCTGCTTATCAAAGACAGCCCACGCATAGATGAGGCCTGCACCTACGACGGAGGCCTGGCCTGCCGTCTGTCTGACCTTTGACCCTGCCCCCCTCCTCCCGTCTCCACCTCTCACTGCTGCAAGTCCTCAGTCTCTTACCACGCCCTTCACCCCGGCTGGAGCGTGTGAAAATCTTCATCCCTCCCCCTGCTGTACTCCCCCCTTCCCTCTGTCCTGTTTGTCCGTCCATGCCCGGCCCACTGTGAGCAATGCCCTTTCTAGTTGGCTGTCTTTTATTTTGAGAAAACCGGTTTAACCAGGGGCAGAGCCGATGGCTCATTGGGGCGAGGACCTGTGGTGGGCCCTTATACAGCCTATTATAGGCTGTATGGAGATGCAAGACAGATCCAAGGGGAAACTTCCGGAGACTATTTGTACACTTACACAAAGATACTGGACAGCGAATAAAGTTTTATGTAACTCTATTGTGTCTCTGCTCATTCAAAATAAATATCGCGGCGAGAAACTTAGCTATAGGGGTCAGTCGAAACCATTACGCCCTCAGGCTGATTTTTTTTTTTTTGCCGCAATCAAGACACACAAACAAACTTTTTTCAAAATATTCAACTAAACAACAAAAATGCACGTTCAGTCAGGCAGATTGGGCCCAAGGTGGGCCCCTTTGTAACTGGAAGAACCGTGGGCCCAGAGCAGCCGCACCCTCTGCCTCCCCGCTCGCTCCGCTACAGGGTTTAACAGTATTTTTGCAGCATGTTTTTAGTTCTCTCATCGTCCCATTCCCCTTGGTTTGTTCATTTAATTTGTTTTCTGTATTCCTGGCGTCGTGTAAAGGAGAAGTGCGGTTGTTGTATAATGAAGATGGTGGGTGCCTTAGGAGATGCTGGCGGCGTGTCCGGATAGGCATTAATCTGTAACACGAGACTGGTGGAAACAGGAACGTTCTCCCAGCGATTCCTCTCATCAGGGCTGTCCCGGAGAAAGGAATATCTCCTGTGAGGGTTTTTCTAATTACATTTACATTTACATTTATTCATTTGCCAGTCGCTCTCATCCCGAGCGTTGAACAGGGTCACCTACTGAATTCATTATTCACCACGTAATGAGTTTCATCAGAAAAGCTCTGAACCTTCACGACATTATCTGTCTTTATGACACTGTGACATTATTTTTATTTAATGATCTTAAAAGACAGGCGATATACCGGAGACGTCTTGCAAAATTGATATTGTACACATATTAAGATGCATTTAATGATAATGTTTCATTATGCGAAGGTAAAGGTTTAATGGAGCGGTCGTCTTAAACAGGCTCTCTGTACTGCTTCCGTGAAATGAATTGAATCAAAGGTGTGCAGTCATAAAGTGGCAAATATAAATTAAAAGCCAGTGCAGTGCTGTTCGGAGGCTCCGGTTAGTTATCAACTAAACAAACTCAATCAAGGAGGCCAAGTGTCTGCGTGACTAATTCAATGAAAGCGAGCAAACAGCATAATGATGAGGATATAGGCACGGTCAGAGAGGAGCTAAGTGTACACACCAGCGCAGAGCCATTGTTGTGCGGTAACAGTCAGATAAATCAAACAGACTCAATCAAAAAAAAAAAACACAGACTGTGCATGGCTAATTCAATGGAACTGAAAGAGGCAATTACAGAAGTCACTTCAACTAATTCTGTGCAGTGTTTTCTTCAGTGACTCTTCACGTTTTTGTTTATTCAGAACACAAAGCACTCAAGACTTCAGTTGTCTCTGTCGGAAGATAAGCTGTAGTTGTCACATAAGCGCTCATTTGATAAAACTGGATGGATTCATGTATTGGCACTTTGGTATCTCACAAGATAGCTATATGTCTGGATGGCAAACGTAGCGTGAAAATGGAGGTAATGAAGATGTTAGGAGTGTACCTCTTTTCCTTTTTCAATGCAAGAAACCTCAAGCTGCAGCACAGATCACTGATCTAGGGGGAGGACTTGAAAGTCATGTCATCTAGTCAATATTTTACTGTTCTTTCTCTCTGTCTTCTACTTATGCACGGTCTGTTTTTTTCCCAGCGCATGTGTTTTGCTGATGGTCCCGTCCATTTCTGGATGGAATGCTTCCAGAGCTAACAGCAGGCATGATTGGCTCAGTGTAGCTCTGATTGGATAAACTGCTGTCTGACACGCGTCCTGCACTGACCTTACTCCCTCCTCTTGTGAGTGGGGTCTGACTGAAGCAGTCCTTTCTTATGTGCTAGTCATTCCCTCTATCACTCATGCTTTCAGTCTCAACACAGAGGCCTTGATTTTCAACCTGACAGAGTCACGATCTACAGATGTGCTTCTGTGGTGGCATGGAGGAACATTTACCAACAGCATTGCTAGTACGAGCTCACATTTTAACATTTTAAAACAGTCCTCAGTGTTTTTCGTTTTAGATCATTCTCTAGATTGCTTTATAGCAAATAGCAGACCGCCTCATCCCTGCTCTAGGAGGGCCATGATAACACCAAAACCCCCAAAACAAATGATTCCACTGCTGGATTGCGTTGGTCACCAGGCCGGGAGGTCCCAGAGTTCCCGTCCAATCGGAATTGAACAGATGGAGGCCAAACGCGGGATGGTGGTGAAACCCCTTCCCTGGGCGCCAAGGCCCGGCGAAATCTCCTAAAGTGAAAGGCGTGCATGCAGAGCCCCTTGACAGGCTTCCCGCACCCCCGTCCCAGCTGCGCCGGAGCTGTCAGGGATTCTGGTCCCCCGGGGGGGGAGTATTTTGCAGATTTAGATCTAATTAAACCGCAGGAAGAGGAGAAACAGCGCGGCAGTCTGATGGAGCAGCGCCGATCCTCAGCTCCTCACTGAGGCCCGGGCGCTGACGGCTGCGAAACACCGCTGACGGAGGGGGCCGACGGCGCCGCCTGTCTGTCTGACACGTGGGAGCTATTTGCATCCCGCGACGGGCGTCGCCGCCTCAGGAGGGGCAGCCTCTCTCCCCTGCCGCCTTGTCGCAGTTGTCGCTAAAACACCATGCTCAGACAAGTCCCGCCCACCCTGACTCCCCTACCCCCCCTTACTCCCACAGTCTCAACCCCGGTTCCACATTGTCACTTAAAATGCATTTTTTTGCTGTTTCTGATTTCTCACACGTACGCGCTCAGTTTCTCAGGTAACCTGAAGCAATTAACGATGCTCTGAGGGTACTGCGTGTTTTCCTCCATCTCTTGCAGCCGCATCTTGGAGCGCCGTTCAGCTTGTCTTGTGTTCTTACACCGCCAAAGAGACTTTAAGGCATTCTAGCTGATTTTTTTTTTCATTGCCGGTATCTCTCACCGCATTAAAAAACTTGTATTTCTTCCTGTAAGAATCAGTCGCTCTCACTTGACAAAGAGAGCAAGCCCTCACAGAACTAAGAAGGTCTCATCATAGCTGCTCAGGAGATTATTTCTCTTTTGTCATTCCCTAAATGAAAAAAAATCCTGTGGGAGAAAAACTGATACAGTGAAATAAAATGTTTTTTTTCCCCAGAATGGTTTCATCCGTTTGTTCAGAAAACAACAAGAAAGGGGGGGGCTCGGGAATTATCAGTGACAGCGGTTTTGTTTTGGGAGAAGGGGCAGGGAGGAATTAGGATCATCAAATCCCCCCTGAAGGCTGGGACGCTCATACCTAGGTCCCTCATGGCGGTTTGACCGGTGGACTGGTTTGCGTTCGACATGCCAGCAAGGGAAAGGATCAGTGGGGGTAAAGTAGTCTTTGAAGCTTTATGGAATTAGGCACAGTTCCGCCGTTTATCTTCCATCCGCCGGCCCCCGAATCTCGCGGCTCGCTTCCACCTTATCCCCTCACCGCGACGATCGATAGCCTCGTCCCGCGGCCCTGATCCGAGACGTTCCCGTCACGGAGCCGGGATCCGCGGCGCCTCGCGCCGAGCGTCTTCAAAGGCAGAGCTTCCGGCACCGCGATACACCTGTTCCTTTGTTGTTTTTGTTTTTTTTTTTTTCCAGTGCCGTCTCTAAACCGATTAGGTTTGGCAGAGGTTATGTAAACCCCCCTCATCTATCCGACCGACGGGGAGGTGTGAGGAAAAAGGTTACTGACGGGAGTTCAGGCGATACTCGGCGAAACGAAGCCCCGCGGGACAAAGAAGAATCGATTCAAATTCAGCCGCTGACGCGACCGGCGCTAAGGGTGGCGGCCGCGCTGCACTGAGTGCCTCTCCGGTTATAATTATTATTATTTTGTTCTCTCCACTTGTCAGAAGGCATCCAGTTCAGCGGGGCGCTCGGGATTCTGAGAGCGTTTTGCACAGAGAGAGAGGGGAGCGGGAGTCCCTGAGGCAGCGGCAGCTGATTTATGCGGTATACGGAACGCTCCGTGACTACAGGAGAGGACGTGTTGATATGCGGAGCTCGCTGCCCGCCCCGTGCCCCTAACCTTGACGGGAGACGTGCCGAATCTGTTCGAATTAGAAGGCGGGGGGAGGTGGGGGGCAGTCTTTGTGGCCTTGAGTACTTAGTTGATGCATAAGCCAGTCCTCCTATATCTCCTCCTGAGCCGTTGGATAGTGGATATCCATTGGATAGTGATTGGCAGTTTGTCTCTTCCGTAGACATTATTTCTCTATGCAGCGGCCCTGCTGATTGCTCAGTGTACTCACTCATTGTTGCAGTATATAACCATTGCAACCTCTTTATGATGGTCTGTGTCCATTAAGAAATCCCCTTTGCACTTTTCTTTGTGCACGCTACACTAGTCATTCACACACACATATGTATGCGTAGATATATATGTTATATATAAACACACAAAAATTACACATTGCAGCTTTCCCCATGGTAGTTTTGTTTGCTGTGCCTTGAAAGCTTTTATTGCAGGGAAGCGTTTGCTCCACATTCGTCTGAAGTGGTCAAATCTGAGTGCGAGTGAGCGTGCTTTCAGGTCACACCCTTTCAGTTCGGCCCGTTCCCTTTCGCCGTCAGCTCAGCCAGCAGGAGGGGTGTCGGGCAGAGCGGGGAGGAGGGCGAGGTGGTATTCGGGGAGCGTTATCCGGCTGATTTATGCAGCGCAGAACGGGAGGCAGCCCCTTGCGCCTAATGAAAGCGCCTCTCCTAAACGGAGCACCCGGGCCTGATGGATCCTAATCCCAAAATAAACGGGGTAATGACTGCGCCGGAGGCGATGGGGGAAGGGGGGGGGGGCTCCGAACACCCCACCCCCACCAATACGAGGGAAGGCGAGGGAAGGAGGGGGGGGGGCTGCCCGCACCCCTCGTCAGTGCGTTCGCTCAGAGAAGAGATCAACGTTGTCTCCCCTCGAGTCTCGCTTTGAAACTGCCGACACGCCGCGTTTCTGACAGTCCGCGCAACGCTGAGCTCTCGAACGCCATTGATTTTTTTTTTCCCTTCTCTTTGAATATTTTTGGGTCGTAGGCAGTTTTCTTTTTCCCCCTTCCTCCAGTGTCTTTGGTTTCGGCTGTTGAGTGGCTCAGCTCTGCGGAAGCACGCGGACGTTTCTCCAGAGACCCGCGATGCGAGGCGAAGAGCCCCCAAAACATCAGCCATCGCTGAGCTCTCATGCTCTCGTCTGGTTTCGGCAAGGCGCCCGCCTCTCCCAGGTACCCCCCTGCCGCTTAATTAAGTTACCCCGGTCTGACAGAGAAATGAGAAAGCGGCAGCTCTGCTAAGCTGGCGTTTGGCGTCTGCCTCCACACGGCGGCTTTGGCTCGCTGAATTATTAAGCAGGGCGCTCGTTTCTGGGGCGTCTTCTCGCCTCCTCTGCCGCCAAGGGGATGCCTCGGCAGGGGCCTGAGCGGGTTTTCTGCTCGCCGGATGCAAATCGGCGTGTGTAAACTGGAGAGAGGGCGGGGCACATGTCGTTAAATCACCCTGTTTACAGCAGAAGGCCCGGGCTTCCAGCTTCCCCGACCCAATACACTGTAGATAATGTGTTCAGTGTGTGTCTATGTCTGTATGCACGTGTCCATACATAAGCAGAGATATCAGTGCTTATACATCACATATGTGCGCTTGCATACACACATATATGCATACCTGCGAGTGTCTGTATGTCTGCATCTTTGTATATTTATATGTGTGTCTGTGTGTTTTTATGTGTCTCTGTGTATGCTTGTATTCATATATAAATGTGTGTGTTTGTGTTCTGTAAATAATATGTACTGTTAAACATAATGCAGTGGTCAAATGGCTTCAGGGAACAGTCCAGACCAGCAGGAAGTATGTGCTTGCTGGAACCAGAGGTACCCTAATCTCTCTCTGATCTGACACCCCTACAAAAAGCAACACCTGGCCTGTACTAACAACCCCAACCCTACCTCTGTCTGCTGCCCTGGCCCCTCACCCCCTCCTACGCCCCCCACCACCTGCTCCTGTACCTCCTGCATCCTCGGTCCTAACGCTGTGTGTCTGTGCCCCGCCCCCGGTGCAGATCTGCACGTGCCCAGTCCGTGCCAGCAGAAGAGCTGCGAGTTCGGCGCGGTGTGCGTGGTAAAGGACGGCGAGCCCGTGTGCGAGTGCCCAGGCGCCTGCCCTCAGGCCCGCGACCCCGTCTGCGGCAGCGACGGCCAGACCTACGGCAGCCAGTGCGAGATGAAGGCCATGGGCTGTGCCCTGCAGAAGGACATCAGCATCCAGCACAGAGGCCCCTGCAGTAAGCCAGCGTCTGTGTGTGTGTATGATGTGTGTGTGTGTGTGTGTGTGTGTGTGTGTGTGTGTGTGTGTGTGTGTGTGTGTGTGCGCGCGTGTGTCTGTGGGTTCCCATATGTGTTCCTGGGTGGCGATGAGAGACACTTGTGTCTGTGATTGTCTTCCCCCATTTGAACTTCTTCCTCCCCCTCTACACAGAAACCCTGAGAGCTTAGCGAAGAGAGAAAGAGAGGCATCATGAACTACGTAATGGGTGGAGCTGGCCTGAGCTGCACCAGTCAGCACGCTGCTCTCCTCAGCAAAGCACGCTTGATTTGCTCAAGCTGGAGGAAGAGCGCTTTCTTAATGCTACCTTACGGGAACACCGTGGCTGCTGTCCAGATTGATTGTGCATCTTTTTATCTTGCGAAAGAACACGCTGGCACCTGCGTCTGCTCAAGGCGCTTTCGGCAGGGCCCACACACAATAAGCAGCCTTTAGCTTGCTGTCCCCTCCCTCTCTGTGCCTTTCCACTTCAAACTCAATTTCCCGGCAGAGGGCCACTTGGGCAAGCGCGTCCCTGATGCTCATGGTCAGAGCGATGGAAGCCTTTTGTGCAGATGTGTTTGTATGCAGTTATTGCTGAATAGTCTGGAGAACTAGAAGTCTGGGACGACGACTGGGGAAGGGAGCTGTGTGTGTGTGTGTGTGTGTGCATGGGCATGTGCATTTGCGGATGTACATGCATCTGTGCGTGTGTGTGAATGCATGTGTGTGTGTGTGTGTGTGAGTGTGTGTGTGTGTGTGTGTGTGTGCTTGTGTGTGCATGTGTGTGTGTGTGTGTGTGCTTGTGAGAGAGTGTGTGTGTGTGTGTACGTGTGTGCATGTGTGTGTGGTGTGTGTGCTTGCACGCGTGTGTGTGTGTGTATGTGTGTGTGTGTGGTGTGTGTGCTTGCGTGTGTGTGTGTGAATGTGTATGTGTGTGTGTGTGTGTGTTTACCGTTATCGTAACCTGCCTCCCTCTGCTCAGGATCAGCCTCGCCCGGCATCCAAAGCAAACCTGTATGTAAATGACTCTGGCGAGTTTCAGCAGCCGGGCTTAATGTCAGCTCTATGCAGTGATAATCACCGGCGAGCTTTCAAGCTCCTGCCTCACCGATTTAAAGGGTGAGGGTTAGGGATGGGGCAGCAAGGGGGTGTCAGTGCCCATCCTGGCACGCTCCCCCTTACTCGTGTTGTGTTCACATTTGAATTTATGTAAATTGAAGATGGTGTTTGTGTGTGTGTGTGTGTCCGTGTGTGTGTGTGTGTGTGTGTGTGTGTCAGGGGGATGTTGAGCTCGGTAAACAATCTGAAAAGCTGCCCTTGGGAGACGGGGCCCCTGTGTAGCCTGCTGTAGGATAATAAATAGTCTTTATTTTAAAAAAGTGCAAGGCGTGCGTCAGTGATACAGTGCTATTGATGGCTTCCACTGCCCGTAGGAGCGGGCGTCAGCGAAACGTGGCGTTAAAGCATAGCCCCGGCCAATCAAAGGAGCGCTCGCTCTCAGTTTCCAAGTCAGTTCTCTGAGTCCCCCCCTCCACTGCCGGCAATTTGGGTCCTTTCACTGCCAGCCCCCGCCTGTACCCAGTGCAAACAAGGGGATATGAAATCCAGGCTCTGTGTGCGTGTGTGCGTGCGTTTGGCTGTAGGTTTAGTCGTGTGGGGGTGTGTGTACCATGGTGTGTGTGTGTGTGTGCGTGTGTGTGTGTGTGTGTGTGTGTGCGCATATTTGTGTGTGTGTGTGTGTGTCTCTGTATATGTAGGTGTGTGTGTGTCTCTGTGTATATTTAGGTGTGTGTGTGTGTGTGTGTCCCTGTGTGTGTATATTTGGGGTGTGTGTGTGTGTGTGTGTGTGTGTGTGTGTCTCTTTTTGTGTATTTAGGTGTGTGTGTGTGTGTGTGTGTATTTGGGTGTGTGGGTGTGTGTGTGTGTGTGTGTCTGTGTCTGTGTATATTTGGTGTGTGTGTGTGTGTGTGTGTCTGTGTCTGTGTCTGTTTATGTGTATATTTGGGTGTGTGTGTGTGTGTGTGTGTCCGCGTGTGTGTGTATATTTAGGTGTGTGTGTCCGTGTGTGTGTGTGTATTTGGGTGTGTGTGTCAGGGTGTGTGTGTGTATTTTTAGGTGTGTGTGTCCGGGTGTGTGTGTGTGTATTTGGGTGTGTGGGGGTATGTGCTCCTGACCGCGTCGCGGCGTGTGCGTGGCCGTACGTTTCTGCTCCCTCCCGAGGAGACAGGAAAGCAATAAGAGCAGGCAGTTATCTTCATAGCTCAGGAGCGGCCTGCTTGTGATATGAGAGATATATTAGTTATTATTCTTATTTCCCACAATGTTTGAGTGGCAGGTGACCTTGTCTGGCTGGTCGGAATAACAAATGGAGCTGAGAAGGATATCACTTGAAAGGCAATTCATAGTTATATACACAGACAAGTGAGCGGAGGCAATAAGTCATTTGAGAAAGTGCTCTCACAGGTGCTGGAAATTACACTGAGTAGGGAATATAGGTCAAACAATCCCTCACACCAGCAGGAGAGAGGGGGGTGGAGCGGAAGGGAAGGGGAGACACAGAGAGAGAGAGAACGACAAAAGGAGCTACGCAAAGAGTAGCATGTAAATGAACCGAGATTACACAGTAATATTTTGATGTGTTGTCACTGTATGACATGAAAAACAATATTCACTGTTAAAGGCCACCTGGCGACCAGACCTGCCAAGATTAAAAAGGAATGAATGAATAAATGGATGGATGGATGAGTGAATGAATGTATACAACAGTAAATAAATGCATGTATGGATAAATTCATTTTAAGTAAAAATAAATGCACAGGTGAGTGTTTCCATTTTTCGCGTGTTTTTGTTTCCCTTTTTTATTCATTAAGGCATGCATTTGTTCACATCTCCTCTGATGCATTGGCACTTGTTAACATGCTAATGAGAGCTGTCAATCAAAACCTCAGTGTGAAGTAAAAGAGGACCGAGAGGCTTCTTTGCTCAGTTCAGTTTTCATCCAATTGTACCTGTCGGTGTCCTTGGCTTGGTGTCAGCACACCAATAATATTGCAGTATGCCCACAAACTATACACCAGTAGTGTATGTGAGTCTTCCTGTCAGCATGTTGGCAAGTGACAATTAATACACAAAAACAAAGAAATATGATTATTATTCATGTATTCCTTTCTATATTTATTTATTTATCACTTCCACTCACCAGAGAGGTCTCTGTGCCACCATTTGGGGGTTTGGAGTGACAGCACTCATTTGCATGCCAGCGAGGGAAAGGAATAAACGAAGAAATAGATAAATGAAATGAAAAATTCATGTATATATTTTCTGTTTTGTTTTATTTATTCACTCTAAAAATTGGCATTTGCTCCTCCATACCAAGGTGACTCTCTGGAGAATGAAGTTAAATCCGGGGAATGGGGGTAGTGTGGGCTGAGCATTTCTCCGCTGGCATTATAACGAGAGCACCACAGTGTTCTGATGTCGCAGTCTATATTTAATAGCCGGAGGCTTTACAGAAAAAAGAGCATCGCAAAATGATTTTGTGTTTGCCTTTTTGTGTTTTTTGGCACTGATTGACTTGTATTGTTTTGGGGGTTTTTTCTCTTTTTTTGAAGTCACTCATTGGCTGTGCACTGGGGATTATGATGCAATAAGTGGTTTTCAGTGTGACATTCTCTCTCTCTCATTCTCTCCCCTTTTAAAACAAAGCGGAGTCGATTCTGTCTTATCCCGGCAACTGGTTGGCATTAATTTGGTTCGTCCAACTTCAACGCTTGCCTGGGACAGAGGGACGAGGCGGTGAAGGGGGGGGTGTTCAGTATTAATCTGGCAACTCGGTCTCAGGGAAAGTTACAACACCCGTCAGAAACCAACAGTAGGCGCCCTTTAGAAACAGCGCGCTGTCCTACCTCATGCTTATAAGTTACGGGCAGCCATGTTTCTCCCGGTCACCTCTCTCGCCAGAGGAGTTTGGAGCAGGTGCGGGAGATAAAGCAGTCCCTCAGCCAGACCCAGGGGGTAGGCGGGGCGCTCGAACCCATCCAGGCCGTGATTTATAACCCGCCCGGGCGTGGGGCTGTGACCGCCGGCCTCGCAGACCGGGGCGGAGCGCGGTGCGCCTCCTCCTCAGGGGCCACGGAGCTGGGCACGCTTTATTAATGCATGATAAACAGGCTAATAAGGCGCGGGCGGAGATTAATAACCGCGGCGCCTCTCTCCATTAGCAGTAAATCCACTGCTCTTATTGCCCCGCGCCCTAATTGAATACAATGGCTACCGCGCTCACGCGGCGCCCGAGGTGCCGCCGTCTCCGGGGGCAGCCACGCCACCCCCCACGGGGGGGAGGATATTTAATTTGCTTTCCTGAAGTCACCCAGCACCGAGAATGTGGCGTGTGTCACGTTTTTTTTTTTGCTTGGTGGGAGTTGTCGTTCGCTCTCTGAGCAGAGTCGCTGAGAGCGCCAGTCAGCGTCGAGGGACGGGGAGTGTGAGAGGGCTTGGGAGTAAAGGTAAAATATATATAAAAATATATTTAAAAAAGGTAAAATATATATACAAATCAGTCAGCTCTCTCAGTAAATAGCCTGCACTCGAGCATGTCTCTTCCTCCCATTGAATCTCAAGTCTGAGCGGACATGTTAATGTCATGGATGTTGTTTTGTAAACATCCACTCACAGGGCAGTCAGGTTGGGGCGCGGCCTGTGTTCTCCCGCAGCGTGCGTGGGGATGACGCTGTTCGCTGACGCGCCTGGGTCGGCAAACTCCGCCCCCGCGTGCGCCGCGCCCCACGCCGGTCTCCCCTCTGCCGCTGGTCTCGCGCGGTCTTGCGGAAAAGAGCTTAAAAATATTCACACCAAAGGAACATGTTGTGCTCTTTCCCATCACTCGCTCTCGACTTCGGTATCGATCGCTTTGTAAAGCCAGATTATTTACGGATCATGCTGCCATCTGTTATTGAATTGTTTTCACTGTTGGGAGGGGAAAAAAGCTTTATCTGCTTAGCAGACGCGTTTATCCGGGATGGCTTGCATAGCATACATATTTACAAATGTGCGCATGTGTGTGTGGGTGTACTCGACCAGGTCAGGTTAAGTACCATCCTTGAGGTTACAGCTGCAGTGTTCTGCTGGAGGACCTACAACCTCAGTGTTGTCTGTTGAGTCCAGCTCCCTAAGGCCTACACAGCACCGCCACTGTGTGTGTGTGTGTATGTGTGCGTGTGTGTGTATGTGCGTGTATGTGAGTGTATGTGCCTGTGTGTGTGAATAAATGGTTTTCAGTGAAGGTTTGGAAATATTTTTTAGTTGTAACGTATGGTGAATGAGTGGGTGAATACATACAGATGGAGATTTTAACATTCTTTTTCCAATGCCCAAATCCCTCCCCCCACTCCCCCACTGCCTGATACCTTTTGCAGCGGAGACGTGCAAGAACTGCTTGTTCGGGGCGATCTGCGACGGCCAGACGGGCAGCTGCGTGTGCCCCACGGAGTGCGTGGACTCCCAGCAGCCCGTGTGCGGCAGCGACGGGGTCACCTACGACAACGAGTGCGAGCTCAACGTGCGGGCCTGCACCCGGCAGCAGGACCTGAAGGTCGTGGCGCAGGGAGAGTGCAGTGAGTACCCCCGAGGGGCCCCCGTTCTCCTCCGCCCCACCCCACCCCCCGTCCCCCCTGCCCCCATCCACCTCCCCCTGTCCTTCCGCCCCGCCCCCATATCTCCCTGAGGAATGATGGGAGTACGAGGACTTGTGGACCTCGCTGTGGGTGGAACTACTGTACGGACGGCTTTGCTCTCCACAGCAACACGCCGCGATTGGTTGAAACGAGCCGCCAATAAGAAGCGATTGCTCCGCCCGCATTGTTCGTAAGGCTCCTCCCTCCTTTCATTACCTCAGCAGCACAAGTTCACCTTCTGCTTGTTGACATGTAGTTCACGTTTGTCTTTAGTGAGTTTGTCTTGTTAGTCCTGTCAGCTCTGCCATATTTGCTGAAGCCCCATTTAACCCATATTGATTTGGTCACGCTTTACATAATGGGCCTGTTGGTACTGTAAGAGGTAATAAATACATAACCTCAGTTAATCATAACCTTCTTCTGACAGCCTGTAAGCAGGCACAGATTTTAGTATTGGTTATATGTCTTTATGTAATTTAGGTCTCAAAGGAAATAAATTGTCCCAGATTGCAAATGTTTGTACAGCATTGTCCATTCCTTCAAAAATAAACCCTCATTCATAAATCAATAGCTTCTTAATCAGCTGAAGCTATTACCGTTGAGTTTGCCCTTGCTACCTTATTGCATTGTCACCTGCTTATTAACTCACTATTGTTTTTTGTTTTGCTTTTTTCAACACCGTGTTTAATTAGTATCCTGTAACGCGTGTGTAAACAGCCCTTCTAACAGTACAAAGGGTCCCTCAGAGCAGAGAGTGACCCCCGCCGCTCCGCCAGCGCCGGCTCACGCTGGCGCCCCGCCTCGTGTTTGCGCTCCCCTTCACAGAGACCTGTGGGGGCGCCGTGTGCGCGTGGGGCGCCCGCTGCGTCCGTAACGAGTGCAGGTGCCAGGAGTGCCCGGCGCAGCCCCCCTCCCCCGTGTGCGGGAGCGACGGTGTCACCTACGACAACGCCTGCGAGCTCGCCGAGGCCGCCTGCTTCCTGAAGAAGAAAATCACCGTCGCCCGGGCGGGCAGCTGCGACGAAGGTGCGGCGGTTTTTATCCACCCTCCCCTCTCCCCCCCCAAACCCTGAGCTCTCCTTTTTTAGTTCCTCCTGCCCTGTCTGTGGAAAATAACTTTCCGCTGAAAGTGATTTATCGTAAAAGAAGAATGGGTGCTCTTCTTCTTTTTTTTTTTTTGGATGTTTTTCTCATTATAAGAAAAATTCTTTCACTGCTCCCTTTTCTTTTTTTTCTTATTTCTATATCTTATTTTAGACAAAAATATTTTGTGTTAGACGAAATGGGAGCCGCGTAAGGTTTTTTCTCTTCTAATGAGAAAGCGTTAGAAAATTAATCTTACCCATTCTTAGTTTGAGAGAATGTGAAAATGAGAACACAGGAAATTATATTTGTGGAGGCCTGATGATTTCCTCCCCTTATCTGTCCTTTTTTTTCTTTTGCTTTTCATCGGATTGTTCTCCTGTTTCTTTGTTTTTGGTTTTGGAAAAGTGATAGGTCTCTTTCACCACACAGTAAGTGTAGATCTTGCAATTCCTTTCCCCTCCCCCCCCTCTCATTGGTAGACAAGCAGTGAAATCCACCTCGCAGTGCTGTCTGTGTTGTGTCTTAAAGAAAAGAGCTGATCTTAACCTTGCGCAGGGGTGACTGGTCCTTTAATTAGCAGCGTGGATATCTGCTCCCCTGCGTCGCCCGGGGCCGGGCCGACTCCTCGGCCCCGCCCTCGCGTCCTCGCCCGGCGGGGGGACCCTCGACGTCCCACCGCGGGATTTGGGAGCGCTGCCGTTCGAAACGCCGCTCGCTGGCAGGAGCAGAGCGGGGCGCCGCTTTGTCAGCTAACAGCCGAGCGGACGCCACCGCGGGGCCGAGCTGGACCGCGTCCACGGGGACAGATGGACGAGCGAAAAAAAGAGCAATAAGCCGCTCGCATATGCAGCAGCGCAGATTCGGAGCGGAGGCACGCGCTCCTCTCGGGCTGGCTCCGGTTCCTCCGCCCCGAACCGTGGGACGCGAAATGATCTCATCTGCTTACCCCACGCAGAGGCAACTCGAAATATATCATCTGTTCGGTGCTTTTCACTGAAGTACCACAAAAGACACACAAGAAATGAGCCCGTATTTCAGGTCGCTGAACAGATTAGCCCAGCAGATTAGAAAAGACGAAATGCGTGAAATTCAGAGCAGGAGTGACAAAACGGAAAACAGCAGCACAAAAAAAACCCTTTATGCGCAAATTCTCCCAGTGTGTGTCATATACGCCCTCAGTCTCGGGGTGAAAGCCATTATGGCATGAAGAAATCGATTATGGCTGAAGAGATGTCCGCCCAAGCCAGCTCCATCACTTTAGATTTAGAGTGAGTGATGGAAAGTGCCTTGTTTTCGCAGTTTTTTTTTTTTTCTGTTCTCATCCTCCATCTCAGCTCTCTTTGGACAGGTCATTGACAGGGAGCATTACGGTCAGGGAGGCGAGACTCGCTGGCCTTTTGGGTTTACCCTGTGGATTACGAAGGGGGCTGGCCCTGGTCACTCCCCCTCCCCCACCTCACCGGTGCTGCTTGGAATTTTAAGCTCCGCCACCCAGTCACCCATCCACCCTCACCGCCCCCCCTCTGGCTTGTTCATGTGGTCTTGGGCAGGGCATCATCTCGTAACAGACACTGCATTACTCTACCCCCAGTTCATTTTTCTCTCTCATTTTTCTCTCTCCATCAAACAAGTTCTCCAGACGCAGCCCTGAGCAACGGGGCGGTGGGTGGGGGAAGGGGTTTGGTGGTTGAGGTGCAATTGATACACCCCGCAGGGGGTCGATTTCTCTCCCCCCCTTTTGTGCCGCCTTCAGAGCGAGTGGAATCCTGCGCTGGGATAAAGGCTCCTCTCCTGTCAGCGTCGGAGACAGAGAGCCTGCCAGATTAACGACACACCTCAGAGAAGGTTTCGCTTTTCTTCCCTGAGACTAGTCGTCAGACATATATATTTTTTTCACGTGCTGCTCTCTCTCTGTATCTCAGAGGAAAGCTCTACCTGGATGAAGCACGGGATACATAAAGAGGCGACCATTAAAGGGGCCTAGGATTACAGTCAGGTACACTGAACTGAGGTGCACCCCTCAACACCGGCACCGCCTGATTTTTCCTTCAGACGCATTTGCGTAGTAGGCGAAATCACCCAATTAATCATTTGCACTAATTCGACCCCTCAGGGCCCAGTGCAGTATAAATACCTACTGAAAAGAACGAGAGCATAACAGTGCAGATGAGAAATGCATTTGCTTATGTATGAGCACTCGTGCTATGCATCCTTGGAGTGGTCTCCTGTTGGACGTCTGTTTGATGGGAGGCATCAGATTCTGTCGGTTTGCTTTTGGAGTCGAAACCTTGAGTGAAAAGGAGCAGCAACAGGCGATTTATTCATGGAGTTCCATTCATCAGTTGGATTCATTAGTCAGGAGGAGAAATGAAACTCTCGCCCCGCTCTTTTATTTAGCGGTAATGAAAAATGACAGGGGGCCGACCGTGGGGGGGGGGTGGGGTGGGTGGGGTAGGGTGCGCGGGGTTGGGGGCGCTCTAGGGAATTTATCACCTGTTTAATTTCACACTCCGGTAGGCCGGCGCTCAGCTCCTTTGGAGGGAGCTGACAGAGTGGCGGGTTCGAGCAGTGCATCACCCGGGGGGCGAGACCTCTCCGGCTGAATGGCCGATGAGTAAACAGGAGCGCGGCGCTCAGCAACATTGACACGAGAGCCCTCCTCAACGACTCACGTCAATACACACGGCTGGAGGCGGGGCCGCTCGCTGGGCCAGTGTGTCCGGGGCGTCAGGAGGTTCATCATTAAAGGAGAGGGGCGCAGCCATCTGTCTCCCAAATGGACTCCTCCTCCGCTTCTAACGGCCGCGATGCGCGATCCCTCTTTGGGGACTGACACATTTTTTGGTCTGAGGTGATGTCGCATTATTCAGTTCCGACAGAGCTGGGTACCAAAGCAACACGGTGGAAGGGGTGGGAGCTGAAAGCACATTGGCCGGATCATTTTCGGTGTCCGTGCGACACATGCAAGCCCTTTGGCACTTCTTTTTGCCGGTTGCCTTTCCACACTGTGTGTTGGTGGCCGCTCCTGGATTCTCATGCCGGCCATTTGGTGCTGCCTGGAGCAAAAGTTTGAGTGGAAGCGAGTTCTTGTTAAGCTCTCAATTTGTTCACCTGCTACAGTTTCGGTAGTCTTCCTCCTCGTTGTAATCTTCTCTGTTTTACTCTTCTCTCATCTGCTTTGCCTTCTCTTGGAGGCAGAATGCAGCGTCTTGTCGTTGTCGTTCCTCCTGCTTTCCTCCCCCTCTGCTTCTCCATCGTTGCGTCGGTGCCAGCGCTGAAGTGGGCGCGCTCTGACGTGATTAAGCACAGAGGAACGCGCCGTGCGAATCGCTGACTCGGACATCTTCGCAGGGTTTGCTAATTGAAAGGTTTGTCTCCGGCGTTGGGAACGCGACAACATCAAAGTGCATAGACTAATTACAGCCCCCCCCCCGGTCCTTGTTTCTGTTTATTTTGTTTTTTTATGTTATATTTTGCGTGTGCTGAATATGTATTTATCTTCTTTATTTTCCCTGCATTCAGCTCTATCTTCGCCTCCACAAACACGCACTGGTGACAGACAGTGCTTAACATAGCGAAGTAATTACCGCTTCTATTAAGAGCTATGGAGCTAGCCGAGCTGTGGCATAATTAATGCATGTTCGATTTGGAGAAATGAGGCGCCCCTCAAAGGGAACGTCGCTATGGTGTGCGAGGGGCGGGGGGTTACACTGCAATCCAGATCTCTGATCAGCGAGAGAAACAGTAAATATGACAGGTTTGCAGGGGAAAAATGTAGCTCACGGTGTGTCTTTTTTCACCTCTACATCTGAGCACCACAAGCTCTCATTGGTCATTGCGGCTTCCTGTGAGGAGCTGATCTGGAAGCTGGCATTCTAGTACCTCGCCCTCCATCCAAGTGCCGCGGAGACAATGCCATCGGCACAGAAAACCAACCTGAGGAGAAGGGTATTTCTGCCCACTGTTGGGCTGGCTGCGGCCTTTGCCGTGACCCCGGGCTGGGTTTAAGTGCAGTGCAGTGCCCGCAAGCACAGCAGCCATGTCCTCTCCGGGGTGGGTGCAGTTACGCAACCACCGAACTCAGAACTCAGTGCAAGCACGCTCGCTCCCAGCCAAAACGCACTCAGCACGTCCATCTGAGCATGAACGCGGAAAAAAATATATAACAAACGAACGATGTTGGTCTGTATTCACCCGATACCACCCTAGCCCCCCCCATCGCTGATCTTCGACCTGTTCACAGTAGCAGTTCAGGCTTTTTGGAAGGGCCTTGTTTGCGAAAGGATTTTTGGTTTATTGTTATTTACCTCAGCAGCCTCTAGTCCGTCCAGGGGAGAACAGTTCTGCCTCCAAACGCCTTTGACCTGAACCTCACTTCTGCTGAAAAGAGTTCAGCTGGGCTGTGTTTTCAGAGGAGGCATTTTTTTTTTTACTTCCAAACCTCCCTCAGTGCCACACTCACCTCTACCCACCTCGTTTTTCATGGTATACAGTACACCACAAGTTTGGAAATTAAATGGTTGAATTTCCAGCGTTTATTATTTACTGTTATTATAAAGAAAACAACATCAATGAAGCAGAAGAAAAAAAAACTGAATACGAATAAGTGGTAATTACTAGCAGTAAATACCAACTTTAGCATTAAGAGACAAAATGCCAACATTCCACAAATTACAAATATTTTTGTGCCTAAATGCTCACCAATAATAAAGCAAACATCAGTGCCCCATTAAATTTCCATGTGAATGTACTTGTACTAATAAGCAAAACTGTGTGTTTATGATTACCATTAGCAAACTTGTTGCAACACATGGCAATCAGTGCAGCCACCGTGTGTCTCTCAGCTGGAGAAACAAAACATACCCAGAGTTGTTCTTATCATAATGTTCATAATAGGGCAGTACTTGTTGCAATATTAATGTATTCCTGGTCCCTTGAGGCATGACTCAGCTAAATTTCAATTACATTATTGATGTAAAGGCCTTGCCTAGTTGCGATCCTGTTAAAAGCTCATGTCCGTGCATATGCACACATGCGCATACACACACGCACACACACACACACACACACACACTCACACATGTGCACGTCCCCTTTCTCTTAGTTCTATTTCATATTCCCTGGACTCTTGCAAGCATGTTCAGGTTGGACATCAAAGCCCAACCTTTAACCTCCATGTGGGAGTATTCCACCAATGTCTGAAGGCTTTGATAGTGTTAAAGGAAACATCATGAACTCCCCTGATCGCCACTGCGTGCCATGATTGCCAACGTCTGGTATTAGAGCTGTATTTTATATTTCATTTCCTGAATTATTCAGGCCTGGGCTACAGTCACTTTTTGGTCAGTTGTGCTGTGATTTCAGTACCCCGACCTTGTTTTGGCTGAGTCCTGTTATGCTGCCTGTCGTTAGCCATTCCAAAGGTACATTTGTAGAGTTCTTATCGTCCATGAAAATATTTTCATCCTGAAAACCCATGGAAAGTGGACAAATGTCCCACTGTTTGTGAAAAGTCATGTAAAGTCATAAAAGGGTTAATTCATTCTTTTTATTTTATAGCTAGTGAAATACAACGGTCTGTCATGCTAACTGGCAAGCTTGATGTTGCTTACTGTCAGTTTGATGTGATATTGCTCTAACAATTTTGCCACCTTTTGACTTCTACAGTGTGCTCACTAGCCAAAGTCTTTGAAGAGTGGCATTTACCTCAGAAAGCTCATGCATGCGTGTCACAAAGTGCTGTGAAAGTCGTGCATCTCATCTCATAGTATTTCCCCCTTCACTTTAATCTTGAAAATAGCCCACCCATTTTGGCTCTTTCCTTCTCACCGTCCACTTATTCACATTGGAGACATTAGAGACTGCAGTGGAGTAGGACCATCTTGGCTCTTTTCTTCACCTCCTCCATTCACTTACACCCAGGATAGTTTTTACTAGCTGCCACTTAAATTAGTCTAATAAAAAGCAAAGAATTAGAAGGAATTCTTGAATGATTGGGTACTCGATTAGTTAAGTAGCAGTTGTGAGGGATGGTAATTGGTTTAGTGCCACATTGTAATTACACCAGTGTTATGTATTTATTTGGCAGGTCCTCTAAAGAGACTTAAAGAGCTGTGCTTGTACAAACACAATTGGAAATTGAAAATTAATTACAAGTTAGATACTGCAAGTGCAGCAAATAGCATTGTAACTCACAATTTCTTCATCATTTAAGCAAAATACCCTGGTAACTGGTGTGGACAGTTCAGTAACATCCAAGTGATTTAATTCTATTCTTAAGCATCAGCCCAATGATTTGTCTTTTTTCCTCCGTTCTCTCATTTCGATATTATTTTCTTGTCAAGCTGGGCTGCTAATTTTGGTTTTTAAAAATCCAGTCACTCTGCGATCTCTGTAAGCGATCAATAAATCAATGAAGCCATCGGCTGATTACTCCCCGGCCGGTTTCTGTGGACTCGGTCACGATGATTGCACCTTGCAGCATGTCCGCGATTAGCTGCTCAGTCACATCGGAAACCTGTGTTTGTTAAGCTCATCACATTGATTTCAGCCTGTGGAGAGGCGTTCAGTAATTTTCAGTGTTTCTTCTTGGCCCCAAATGAAATGCACAGGAGAGTTCACCAGAGGCGCGCTGATGCTGCATTTAACATATTTTGGTTAATCGGCGGTCCCTCTTGTTCTCTCAGCAGTCGTTCATTATCTAGTGTCCCAATCGCCACTCGACCGTGAAGATTTTGGTACCCCCTCCGCTTACATGCTGGTTGACTGGTAAAATCCAGCACTCTGAAAAAGGTTTTCCAAATGTTTGTTTCCCCTGGATCTAAGGTCTGTGAGCTGACATATCGTATTTCTGAGAGTATATGCTGTCCATAGTGTTTTTTTGGAGTGTATAACCTGTCATAGTGCATATCTGATGTGTATGGACTGTCATAGTGTATATGTTCATATGGTTTGCATAAGCTGTCATAGTGTATATCTGGGTGTATGAGCTGCTGTAGCTTGCATCTGGCAGGTATGACCTGTCGTAATGTGTATATGAGCTGGTAGAATGTGGAGAGCGTGGGGTATGACAGATGTGAGCTGTGCTTCTGGAGTTTGAGGGTAAAGTGAGTGAGGCCTCCTGTCTCACAGCTCTTGTCCCCGCACCCTGTCCCTCCACAGATTGTGGCTCTGGGGGCTCTGGGTCGGGAGGGGACGGCACCTGCGAGCAGGACCGCTGCCGGAAGTTCGGGGGCACCTGGGACGAGGACGCGGAGGACGTCCGCTGCGTCTGCGACTTCAGCTGCCACAGCGTGCCACGCAACCAGGTAAGGCCCGCCCCGGGTGGCCCGCGGCCTCCGCGACGACGCCAGGCGCCGCGCTGCTACAGACTGCGATCTTTCATCTGCGCAGGTGTGCGGCTCCGATGGACATACCTACAGCAACGAGTGCGAGCTGAAGAAGGCCAGGTGTGAGAAACAGGAAGAGCTGCGCATCCAGAGTCAAGGGCCGTGTACAGGTACGTGTCCACAGCGTGGCGACTGCAACAGTGCGCAAAAACACCGATCCACCGCAGTGACAGTCCAGAACAGCAATAATCTACAGCAGCTATACTCCACAAAAGCGCCAGTCTGCACCAGCAACAATCCACAGCAGCCATACTCCACAAAAGCACCAATCCACAGTAGCCATACTCTACAAAAGCACCAATCTACAATAGCCATACTCCACAAAAGCACCAATCCACAGTAGCCATACTCTACAAAAGCACCAATCCACAGTAGCCATACTCTACAAAAGCACCAATCCACAATAGCCATACTCCACAAAAGCACCAATCCACAATAGCCATACTCCACAAAAGCACCAGTCCACAGTAGCCATTCTCCACAAAAGCACCAATCTACAGCAGCACGGATCTACAGCAGCAGCAGTCCACAACAGCAACCACCCTTACCCTTGTCGAGGAGATCCTTGCGTAGTGACCCCCCCACATTGCTCCATCGTAGTCTTGTTTTCCCTCCACTGTTCCACCATGGTGGAACTGAGGCAAGTGGCAGACAGCCCGGCCCCTCCCACCAGAGGAGGGCGGAATCGACCCGTTTGCAGCACTGTGAGTGTTCAGGCCGCACCCACTGGACCCCTGTGATCAATGGGAAGCCGTTGGGCCTGACTGCTCAGAATGCACAACGCGGGCGCCCCGTTTGCCCAGGGTTTGACCCCATCTTTCACAACAAAGCCGCTAGCTCCCGCTAACAGGAAATGAGTCTGTTGACCTCGGCGTAACCTGGGCCCTGTTCTGCGCTTAGTTGATTTTTGAGGCTTAAAGAACATACAGCCACCGCATTGAATGTTCTATGTGCCCTCTTTGTTGTTGTTTTCCACTGAGCTGCTAGCAAAGGTCAAACACTGAAAGGGCACAAAAATTTCAGTAGTTCACTTCACGGTGTTCATTTAACATATTGACTAGGGCTCAGAATATATGTTTTATGTTTTCAGGAGAAAGTCAATACGTATTTTTAACCCGAAGCCCAGGCAGAGTATTCAGCTGGAAATACCAAGAGCACAATAGATGTCAGTGGTCTTTCTAAAGTTGATTCATAATCAAATCAAACTCTCTACCAGGTTTTTTTCTTCGTTCTCTCAGAGTGCTCCCCTAGGCGCCCCTCGGTGTAAAGATTTTCTTGACGAGAGCGACAGGGGCATGACAGAGGCTTCGCAGCGCGGTTAGAGCCGAGGGGCGGTGGAGAGCGACTTGTCTGCAGTGCCAGGCCTTGAGGGGCTGCCAGGTGCCGCCTAATAGCCTTTGAAGGAGATGGACGGTAGCGGAAAAGAGGAGGGAGGTGAAGAGATGGGAGAGGAGAGGGAAGCGTTCCTCAAAAAAAGAAAAAAACGGCAAACGGCCTTTATGTTGTGGGCAGCGGCAGAGAGTGAGAGAGGTGCTGGGTGGAAGAGGGGGTTTAATGAACTGTGTCGAAAGCTTGTCTTCTCTGCTCCGTAAAGGCCTGTAGGAGGGATGGACTCACAGCCATTAGGGCCCCCCTTCCCCCCCCCCAAAACCGCCCTCAAACCTGATTCATGTCTCTGCCCTGAGCGAAGCCTGGCAAGACCCAGAGAAAGATGAATCGGCTGTCTGCTTCCCGAACTCGGAGCTCGTTTGGCTGGGCTCTAGCACCTCTCCCAACCTCTCTGTGTTTTTTTCTTACATCCTGTTAGACAACATGCTTATCTCGCACACGTGCAGGTGGAACATCACAACATCTGTTAATTGAAAGACCTGGCTCACGCGCACGCTCCATTTTCTGTTCTGGAAGCCATAGGGAGACGAGAGCTAACGAGGAGAACAGCCTCTCCCAGGATGTGTCAAATGTCAGCCATTGTGTGGAAAATCTAATGTAAATGCCATTGTTTGTTTTCAGAGCGGGTAACAGCATGATTTTTTTCCCCCTCCCCAGTTTTGTATTGCTGTCAGGTATTCAGAACGGTTATCATCTCGGAGCCAAGCGCCGAATGAGCGAAGCAGCCTGAATGCCTCTGCATAGGTGGCTGCTTTCGGCAAAATTGCATTTTGTTTGCGGATTCGGGGTTGTTATTGTACAGCCTTCCATCAAATCTAATTTGCTGAATATTCGCTGTTTTGTCTGCCTGCGTCCTAATCACGTCCTACCCCTCTCCTTTCCCTTGTAATTACCGCTGCCCACCCCTACTTTTTTCCTTCTCAGCCACGCCTCCACCTGGCCTGGTGCAGCACTGCAGCCAGACAGCATACGGCTGTTGTCTTGACAACACGACAGCTGCCTTGGGTGTGGGATTGGCAGGATGCCCAAGTAAGTGTTCCGTTCCTGTCATAGTGTGACCTGTCAGACAGTGCGCCCACAGTGTTACTCATTCAGTCATAGCGGCATCATGTTTTCAGTGCCAGCAAGTGGCAAGCCAGTGTTCATTGTAGCAGGTGAGTCAGAGTGGCATCTGAAGGGAGACTGTGTGAATATTATTTGATAGTAATGACCAATTCATGATCATCACATCATCTTCACACAACATTTTTTCTTCCACTGAAGATAAAGGCAAGAGATGTAGATGTTTCAGCGTATCGCCCTGATTTATTACATGTTGTCCTGTTAGCAGGAGGCACCCCTGACTCCCAAAAACAATGGTGCTGTGTTTGGTGTTCCTCAGGTACCTGTCAGTGTAACCCTTACGGTTCGTACGGGGGCAGCTGCGACCCCACCAGCGGGCAGTGCTCCTGCAAGCCTGGCGTTGGGGGACAGAAGTGTGACCGCTGCGAGCCAGGCTTCTGGAACTTCCGTGGCATCGTCACGGAGAGCACGAGCGGCTGCACGCGTAAGGCGCCCCGTTTCTCGTTTCCTCTTCATTAACTTCGCATCACTCTGCTTTCGCATCACTCTCTGCTACCTTTCACATCACTGTCTGTTACCTTTCACATCACTCTCTGCTACCTTTTACATCTCTGTCTCCTACCTTTCACATCACTCTCTGTTACCTTTCACTTCGCTCTGCTACCTTACACACCACTCTGATTCCTTTCACATCTCTCTGCTACCTTACAGATCACTCTGATTCCTTTCACATCACTCTGCTACCTTGCACACCACTCTGATTCCTTTCACATCACTCCGCTACCTTGTACACCACTCTGATTCCTTTCACATCACTCTTCACGCTTCTTTTGTTCTCATGTCATCAATTATTTAGGTAACCTGTAATTGTATTACAATATGTATGTTATTTTATTTTAAATACGAGAGTGTAACATTAGAAGACTTGTATAATCCAAAGTTCGAAAGAAAAAGAGAACAAGGGTGCCCTACGCTTGTGGCGTGGATACTGAGAGTTGCTGTACTCCCACCTCCTGCGCTCTCAGGAGCCCAGTTCAGTTCAAAACAAGCAACACTCTCACTCCGCGGTCGGGCTAACGAGGTTTGCCCAAAGACAGGCAAACAACCGCAAGTCTCTGCGGTCGTCAAACGCAGGCATTACGCGTCAGCGCACAGAGCCCGGCTGCAGAAAACAAACATCGACCCCGGTAGCAGGAGGCCAACCTCCCCCTGCCTGGAGGGTTTCTGGAAGATAGCGCATTCCCGCTGCCTCACCCCTGAGCCCTGTTAGCTAGCCTAGCTGACATTTTCAAGTTTCTGGAAGCTTCTGACGGCGGTGCTTTGAGGTCATGTCCGGAGCAACCCGTGAGGGCGTATGTTTGGGAACAGTTAGCAAACATAGGCAGCAGAGAAATGAAGTTAAAGGCCCGATGGGGAGCACGGAAGGCAGTGGAGTGAGGTCACCTTTCGAAGGGGTTTTGTCTCCAGGTGCAACTGTGAATCTAATTCATGACCACTGTCCCCAGTGTGACGGAACACATTGCTGGTTCAGGCAAGGGTCAGGCCGTCTTAATCGTGCATGAACTCAGTAATTCCATAACCTCCCTGTTTCTCCCCCCCTCTTTCTCCCTTTGTCTTCCTCTCTCTCCCCCATTTCTTTTTTCATGCCATTCCTCTTTCTTTCACTCTCTTTCTCTGTCCTTTCCTCTTGTTCTCTCTTACCCGTTTTCTTTCCTGCTCTTCCTTTGTCTCTTTTCCCTCTATCTCCCTCTCTTCTCTTTTCCGTTCTCTTTCCCTTGCTTCTCTTCCATACTCTCTCATATTGTCTCTCTCCCTCTCATTCCTCTCTCTCTGTCTTACCCCTCCCTCTCTTTCTTTATCTCTTTCTCTCTCTCTCTCTCTCTCTCTCTCTCTCTCTCTCTATCTCTCTCTGTCTCTCTCTCTCTCTCCCATTCTCTCCCCTCTCTCCCCTCTCTCCCCCGTCTCTCTCTCTCTCCCTCTGCAGCATGTAACTGTGACGCGCTGGGCTCTGTGAGGGATGACTGTGAGCAGATGTCAGGCCTGTGTTCCTGTAAGACGGGGGTGAAGGGCATGAAGTGTAACGTGTGTCCGGATGGCAGCCGGATGAGCGCCAGCGGCTGTGACAAAGGTAGGGCTCCTCTCCGGACCGCCGGCAGACCGCATCGGCCCAGCCGAGCCTGCACTCGACTTCATAAAGGGCAGACACTGCTGGTCCAAACCTCTCTCTGCTGATTGCCTCACAGTAATATCTCCAATGTATGCACAGTCCCTGTTGCATATATGTTCACAGTTTACATTATGTTCAGATATTTGGGTCCTATATTCCCTCTGCCATCTGTACTTCTTTGTCTAGATTTCATTAGATAACAGTGGGTTCTAGTGCCACCTGCATTGCTGTGCTGGCAAGGCGTGATTTGTTTTAGACCACGGCACTTTAGGAATGTTAATAACTAGCCAGTATATCAGAGCACTTACAGTTCCAGCACAGACACAGGGACAGTGGCAGAACATTCACTACAAAGCAGAGGGAGTAGAATACTCAGAACATCTGTGGATGTAATTCACAGAGGCAGGTGCTTTGAGGATGAGCATAAAGAACAGCATTGTCAGCTTCCATCAACCTACATTATTGTTAAGAACCTCTTCGCCCTTGTCCAAGTTCACTTACATAGCACACTGTACACAATAACCATTCTTATTTAGGTATCACTCAATGCAGTTTAGGTAAGGTAAACCTTTGAATGGTGGAGTGTTCCATGTGGGATTCAAACCTATGACCCTTTGGTCATGGATCCGGTCCTTTCGCCTCTACTTGCATTGTACACAGCGTAAACTCCATTTGAGTGGCGGGGAGTGCATACGGGAAGGGATTGTGGGACCATTGAATGAAGGTGTGGGAATTTCCAGGGCACACTGTCTTCCCCTTGTAAGATTGCCTGCTATACCGGCCTTGAGGTGCCTCATTAAGCCAGACAGCAAAGCCCTGACACAGGAAGTCACACGCTTAATGAAGTCAATAGACGACAAGCGGTCGGTAAGCACAGGGGAGATCCCATCAGGTCGAGCCACTCACGCTTAAGTGAAGAGCAAAGTCCGCGTTCCCAGACTGTGCCGCTCCCTGGCCCACCTTGCAGTTCCAGCGGTAGAGGTCAAGATGGGTGATGGGTCTATCTCCAGAGGGTTCTGGGGTCACATCCCTGCTGCTGTAACCCTGGCATAAAGTACTCTGACAACAATCTACAAATTTGAAATGCTGCAGTCAGATGCTGTCATTCATAAAACGCTGGTCCAGATGCAGAGACAGCTTTGTCTGGATATGTACCAGCCCTGCAGCTGTCATTCTCTGTTTCAGCCGCTATCCCCCGGAAAACACACCTAGGGTTTATAAGGAGACGTATCACAGGCACACAGAAAGAGCCCAGTGATTACAAGCATCACATACACATCTCCTCAGGCACCTCTTCTCTGGTGCATGTCTTAATGTCACCTTCTTTGATCTTAACCTTTAAAAAGAAAGATCACTGTCAGCGAATCAAAGTGACAAAGGTGAGGGTGGTAAAAAAGGATCAAAATGAAAGTTCTTGCCTTGCCTGGAACCCTGTAGCCCTGGGTTTGAGTGAAGGTGCTCAAACTGGCTCAAAGGCGAGAGACCGTCTGTTTTAACACCCGTTCCCCTTCAACGCCCAGGTCCCCACGCGCCCAAGTCCTGCGCCGATCTGGAGTGCAAGTTCGGGGCGTCCTGCGTCGAGGTCGACGGCCAAGCCCACTGTGAATGCCCCTCCCCCGACTGCGATGTGGCGAACAAGACCAAGGTGAGGCCCCCAGGACAGGCCAGCCCTCCAGGCTTCAGCAGATCTGACTGGCTCTCATTTATTGGCAATGCATGTTTCTGGAGGTCATTGGATCCAGCCCTGTGCCAGCAAACAAAGACAGGCTGATCTGATCCCAGGACATGGAATTGTGCGGGAAATAATTCTAAAGCACATAAGAGGATATGCTATTATCTTTTATTTGGCAGACTCTCCAAATCCAGAGCGACTTACAAGGCTAATGTGCCATGATGCGTTAAATTCATATCACAGGAACAACAAGAACAAAAATAACACGGGTACAGAACAGGCAGGATTACGCTGAACAGACATCACTCCAGAAAACAAAGGTGCTAAAATTAAACGCACGCGTCAGTGAAGACATGGTGCCTACCAATTACCCTTAAGGCCAACACACTGACATCATACTAAAGTGAGCCAAACAACGATCCATAAATGCTACATTACATTTAATCAAGGCTACATTACAAGTAGCTATGTTCTTGTAATTCTTCAGCTTGTATCTTTCTCACAAGGATGGACACAGCTGTCCCCATGCGTAGCCGTTTGAGCCGCTCCGGGTCTTACTTGAAGATGAGAAGAGTGTAACCAATAGGCACTCAGTGCACTAGCCAGTCTCTAGTACAACCTGGAATGATTCAGGCACTATTGGGAGTGCTGTCTCCCTCCCTGATTTACAGAAGACAACATGTCAGATTTGCCACGTGACAGATGCCGTTATTGAACATGAACACAAGGCCACTAGAGCACAGTGCTGTGTTGCACAGTGACTATGACAGTGAACAGCAACATGGACACATGTGCAAGGAACTGGGTTTGTAACCCAGAGGTTTGCCAGTTCAATTCCAAGATTGGCGACCGGTGTACTTAGGAACAGGTGAATCACTGGAATTGCCAGTTAAATTATCCAGCTCTATGAATGGATAACATGTGAAAATACTAAGCTGTTTAAGTTACTCTAGGTAAGAGTGAGTAAACGCAGTTTAAATGACGCAGAGCAGGAGTTTTGGATGTGAGGCTGAACCTGGATCTGTGCTGTGGGCAGGTCTGCGGTTCTGACGGCGTGACCTACGCAGACCAGTGCCAGCTGAAGACCATCGCCTGCCGCCAGGACAAGGACATCACAGTGAAACACCAGGGGCAGTGCACAGGTGAGTTAGTGAACGACTCCTCTCCTAATTACACTACCCAGCATGCTTCACTGCTCAACACACCTGGGAAGACTTGTTCACTAACACTTACAGTTCACTCAAAATTGCTTTCTTATTGTGAGCTGCATATATGACTGTGCTACTATAGAGTGAGATGTACCACTTGTTTGGTATATATTCAGATCAATTCAAAATAGCTTGTCCTACTGAGTATGCTGCCTGGTTATAGGATCTTAGAACCATCTTAAAGTAGTTTGATTCATTTTACGGCGGAAAAGGTACAGTTCATAACTTGCTTCCAATTGGACTGCAGTGATTCCACAGTGACTGATTGATTTTTATAAATAAAACACTTTTAGTCTCCGGTGAGGGTGACAATATTCTCGTATGCCTGACACGGTTAAAGTCTCTCCCCTGTTTAACGAATGTGGATTGTGCAAAGCATTCTGGGACATGTTGATTTAGCATGCTCTCTGAACTTCATGGCTGTTGGAGAGGAGAGGAGCAAACAGGATTGGAGAGGAGGCCCCGGGTTTGGCAGCGGCTTTCTTCTCGGCGACGGTGAGCCGGTGTTTGGCAGGAGATGCAGTCTCCGAATCCCCTCCGAACCAGATAGCATTCTCAGCACCCCGGCGCAGATTAGGGGGCTTAGTCAGAGATTCTCAGCGGGGAATCCTCCAATCCAGTTTGGGTTTTTTTTTTTTTTTGGGGACGGGGGGTTTTCACGGCTTCCCGGGCTTGTCCGCTGTGTCGGAAGGGGGGGCCCCGTCTCGGGCTCAGAGGCGATTACCCCGGAACGGAGAGGAGACGCGATTCCCCCTGTCTCCGCTGAGCTGGGACAGGGAGAGCCGAGGAGGGGGGGAGAAATCGAGATTTGCCGGAGCGGGGCGCGCGCCGAGCAAGTTTCCAGCATGCGCCAGCGCGGTTCCGTCAGGATGCCGTTCAGACAGGCGTCCCCGGCGGCGGGCGGTGCCAGCTGCAGGCTCCTGGAGCCGGGCCAGCGGCAGGTGCAGCGGCTGCTCCGCCACGCTCGCTTTACCCCGTCTCCCAGCACCGGCAGATAAGACGAGTTAAAACAGCATGAGAAATAAGCGATCCCCGCCGCATATAAATGATTTACGCGGCACCGCCACATGGACGGATCCTGCAGGGCCTTTTGGAGGAAAAGTTCCCGAGGACAACATGCGAGAGGGCGGTTTATGTTCAACAGGTAGTGATTAGTGGCTGTCGGTGCTGGGATCATTATAATAATGGAAACAGTACAAGGCTTGAATGGGGTTCCTCTCAGCTACCTGTTAATGGAGGTGCATGTGGCAGTACTCTGCCTCCCGAGGCCTTATTAATGGAAATTAAGGAGTTGGCAGTGGCTGGTCCGTTGCTGCCCATTGCTGTAGAGCGAGGCAGCTGACATGGTTACGGTCGCATGTTTCAGTCACGTGAACCAAGAAACGCGGTCCGGTTTCAGCTCCCTCTTCCTCTAGGCCTCTGTGGTTCAGGTTAGGTCGCTCGAGCAGGTGGGGTCAAACCCTGAGCGATTTCTGTTGATGGCGTCTCTCGATAAGCACAGTGACCGCGTTGGCTTCGCGGAGGGAACAGAGCGAGACAGAGTGAAGCGTGGTCCCCTGCGGTCGCTGCTGCTCTCCCCGCATGGCGGCCTCCGCCAGGCGTTCGCGGAAGCTGGCAGAGCGGGCCGGAACATATGGCATGAGCGGATCACGGGTGCCTCTTCCTGAGCCCCCCACCTCTTCCCCCGCCCCCTCTCTCCCCATCTCTCCCACACGCTCTCTCTCTGTAGCTGTCCGTTGCAGCTACCTGTCTCATAAACTTGTCTTAACTGGTTTCTGAAAAAGGAACCGGCAGTGCGGACACAAGAGGAGGCAACGTCTATTTTTTTCCCCTTTCCTTCTTCATTCTTTCCCAGAACGACCGCTCGCCTCTCAGAGATCAAACGCGCCGTTAAACCCGATTAAGCGATGCCTCCACCCGACTTATCCTCCCGCCGCTTCCCCCTCTCTCTTTCTTTTTGATCGCGCGGCTCGCGGTTGCCACGGCGATGGGATACCCGCATCCTCCTTGCCTTGGCCTTGGATGCAGGACTTGTCTCCTGACAGGTGTAACCAAGGAGAAAGCAAAGCGGGCGGATCGTCTGCCACGTGCATCACGATTTGTCCTGCCCTGTCCCTGGACTAAAGCCGCTTTCGTGCCGGCTCCCCTCCCAGCTGGGGACAGCACTGAGAGCCTATTAGATCCGTATTAGCTCACTTTTTCCTGTCTAAGTGTGGTGCATGTCACACTTCACTGGCCGCCCGCTGGTCTGTCACGCAATGCTTAGAGTGGGCGTGAATGTAGAATTGGGCAAGTCCCCTTTGAGCAGTCTGGAATCAGGACACCCTTTGTTAGGATGGCACAAAAGCACGAATTCAGCATAAAACAGGGTGCTGACACCCCTGCTCAGCCTATGGGGTCCCGCTGCTCCTTACGCCTTAGTAGAGCGAGCGATCCCTGCCGCCCCCAAGTGGGTGACCTCTGTCCTGTTCCGTGTGATCTGTGACAAAACGCCACAGTCACGATCTATGAACGGGAAGCTCCCACAGTGGATGAAGCCCAGGGGTCCACTGTCATGACTCCTCCTGGTGAGGGGCTGGGAAGCTTCCGGAAAGAGCCCCCCCCCGTGGCAGTGGAGACGAACGCTGCCATGCAGAGAGCTGAGCCAGGGCGGCCCTTTGAAGCCAGAGTCAAACCCCACGTTCCATCCTCTTTATATCAATCATTCATCCCCGGAGACCCGGGCGGCCTGTGATTAAGGCTCTCTGGCAGGAGAGGAAGTCATTTCGGCACGGTTAATTTATGCACAAATGCGTGCTTCAAGTGCGGCTGACTTAACGGCTCCTTGTCTCCCGCTGCGTCCTGGGACGGGTGCCAGACGGGCTGGGGAAGAGCGGTTCCTTGTGTTTTTTTTTTCGGGTCCCTCACAGATGCAGCTTGTCACCACAAGGCTGTTTACCGTGCGAATGTTTGATACGTAACATTCGCTCAGAACGGCGCAGCTCTTTACACCAGAGACAATAACAGCGACTCCAACGGCTGACTCTGGCTGGTCCTGAGTCATGTGAGTGTGAATGTGGCGGATGTGAGGCCGATGAAAAATGTCCCTTACCCAATCAAGGGAGACGCACTAGCCGAGAATGCTCAGGTGTCCCTTCCTAACGAGCTCCAACTGCTTTGATTGGCTCAATCATGTCCTAGTTTTTTCTTTTTTTTGGCTTTACAGTTTGTTTCCAGCTCTGGCAGGCTGATCGTTTGATGGTGTTCTTGCAACCTAGCGTATGACAGCTTCCCAGAGCCAGCGCCACGGGCTGCCTCTGTGATGCGTTGTACTTCAGTGTCCTCTCTAGCTGTTAAAAAGCGTTTCCATGTGTGCTTAAACTTCTTTCATTCTTGTCTCCCTCAACAGAATCAGGCCTCCAGCCCGGGCCGGCACCCCGCCCCACCCCTTCTCCGTCCACCCCCCGCGCCACCCCCTCCACTGCCCGCGCCACCACCTCCCCCGCCCGCGCCACCCCCTCCACTGCCCGCGCCGCGACCTCCCCAGCCCGTGTCATGACCTCCCCCGCCCGCGCCACGCCCTCCGCCGCCCCTGCCACGCCCTCCACCGCCCGCGCCAGGCTCACCACGCCCAGCCTCGGGGGAAGGAGACGGGCGCGCCGGTCGCAAAGGACCCCTCGCTAGTGGAGGCCCTCCCGCCAGGGATGTTCCAGGAGCCTGAAGCCCCTTTCCCAGAACCCATCCCCGGCCCCAGCCCCAGCGCTCCTTCTGCACTGTTTGAGGATTCGGGCAGCGGGGAGCCCAGTGGCGATGACGAGGTGGAGGCTAGTGGCGAGAAGGAGGCTAGCGGAGAGGAGCCAGCTGGTAAATCTGCTCTTTCACTACACTTCCCAGAATGCCTTGGTGGTAGACACAGCCTGTCAGGGTTTTCTTGGCAGAGAAAAGAATGATTGAATAAGGAATTCTAGTTTAATTTGCACTGTATACACATTGTTACTACTTATCATGATATCAGCATGTCTGTCCATCAGTAGAAATTAGTGTTTTCACCAAAATAATGAGGTATTGGAATGATTAGTACCAGGCAAACTGTGCTGCAAGCATATGTATAAACTTTAATTTCCTCTGCTTATTGGTAGCAGAGTCTCAAAGCCTCTATTTTGCTCTTGAGATTTGGAGATTGGTCCCCAACTTTGAGGTTCATTTTTCAGTTGTAGGCATTAATATTAATCCTTAAATTAACAGAAAATGTTTTAATTTATTTCTCAAAGTTAAAGACAAATCACATTTGGGGTTCAGTTGAACAGAGGCCTAATCAGAAGAGAACAAACAGTAACCTTGAAACTCATGGAAAGACAAACTTCTTCCCCCGAACTATTTGTCTGCCTTCTGAACCCTCCATCTCTGACCCCAAATGTCCCAGCATGCACTGGCAGCTTTGACGTGCTCGGTGGCACGCTACGAATTACAGCGTTCCGCAAACCCGTTCCCTTGTCGACGTGTCGCCGGAGCGTTTAATGGCAGGAGTCAAAGGCCCTCTGCTGGACAGACCTGTCGGGGGTTGGGGGGTTTGGAGGAGTGACAGGATCCCATTGCAGCCTGCCAGCAGTGCATCTCGCTAACGTTTCGGCACCCCAGCCCCGTAAATCTGTGACCGAGAGGCCTGTCATTTTCTGCGTCCTTGAAGACCCCGCCGCTGTTTTATGGACTGCTGTCCACTCCGCTGCCGTCGCTCTTTTACGGGCAGGTTTTGAAGGACTGCGATCTGCATCCCGGAGGGAATGACGGCGCCGCCAATAAATGGCAACACAGTAAATGACGCGGACCGCTAGCTGATCAACACGTGTTAGCGTTCGGGGCTAAAGCTTTGGCAACAGTGTGGAGGACAGAGACCCGGATGCCAAAGTTGGTGCTAGCAGTAGCGACGTTGCTGTGGCACATCTGAAAGGGGAAAGTAACGGAA
The DNA here is from genome assembly GCA_019176425.1 of Megalops atlanticus. Taxonomy (NCBI): domain Eukaryota; kingdom Metazoa; phylum Chordata; class Actinopteri; order Elopiformes; family Megalopidae; genus Megalops; species Megalops atlanticus. The sequence continues at coordinate 9,529,320 of CM032879.1, forward strand.
GTCATTTCAGTACATATTTTACCAGTCAAAGCATCAAATTTACATTAATATTTACTCAGTTGGCAGGCGCCCTTATTGAGAGCAACTTACAAGCAGCGCATTCAGAAGGGTTATGCAAGTAGCTGTACAGATACTGAATCCTTAGCACCATCCTTGAAATATAGTTTTTCATTTGAAAGTCACCACAGATAAGAACGCAAGTTAGTAGAATACAGATTGCGTCTAAAATTCTGTGGATGGTGAAGGCTTTTGCTGATACTGAGATCATTTTAAATATATCATGTCCAGCTCGAACTGGACGCGTCAGCCATATATATTTTTGTATTGGCCTGCACTGGCAGACATTGAGCGAGCACAACATTTGCATTGTAGCTCACAGGGTCAGCGCTGACAACGCTTGCACACAGCGAGCTGGTAAAGCAGTTTTTCGTGATTCCAGAGGTCAAATTCCGGGATTTTTGAGCTTCCTTTGTTCCGGCGTTCTCTCGGTCTGCCCCACACCCCCAACCCACCAGTCGGTGCGTGTCAGGGGAAAGAATGACGCCCGGGGGCCCGCGGGGCCACATTGTGCAGTCCCTGCACGCTCGCCGCAAAGGTTCCCTGACAGCGCGTCTGCCGGTTAGCGGAACGGCGGAGGCCGTGAGCTCGACGCTGACGGCTCAGAGCGGTTCGCCTGCTCCCAGCAGCGGGGGCGTAGGCCCTGAAGCAGAGAGCAGACGCGCATTCTCAAAAATACATCCTGTCAGCTCTCTCTTTCGGTTAAGATTCACCCAGCTAAAAGTGAAAAGGAGTGAGCTCCATATGTTACAGCAAGGAATAAATGAGTGGCTGGACTGCAGTCTGGCCTGTGACATTGACGTTGATGTTGGTGTTAATGTTGATCTTCCCATATGCCCTTTCCCCACTAAGATTCCAAAGGACTGGAGACTGCGTTCCCGCACCTGGATGTCCGCTCGTCCTGCGACAACAGCCCCTTCGGCTGCTGCCCCGACGGCACCACGGCCACCAGCGACCCGGAGGGGACCAACTGTCCACGTAAGTGTCACCCGGGGGTGAACACTCCCGCCCCGTTCGCTTGCGGTAGCCAAGTCCAAAATGCCGTCGGCGAGCCGGGCTGTACCTGCGGTTTCTTTCCTGCTCTCCGTTGTTTACCGCAGACTGCAACTCGCGAGGTAAATGCAGTGGTCTCCTGGTTCCTCTGTGTTTTTTTTCCCCCCGCTATTAGGAGGAGGGAGATGGATCACGACGTCAAGGAAGCACGCTGCGTGAACACAAATTAGCACGCGCCCATCTCCGGGGCCAAGCTGAAATCCTTCCCCTGTTCTGAGGGAGAGAAACGTTCGGTGTCACAGCTGCCAACTTGGCAGACTCGCCGAACAGTAAAAAGCGCGCACGCACGCACGCAGGCACCTGTACACGCACGCTTCTCTGCAGCCATTACGTGGAGCTGAGAAGAAAAAATGGACAGAAAAAACCGGAATGAAATATTTTTGAGCCCTCGTCCCTTTCCTGTCCGCCAGACACCAAAGGCGTAAATCAGAAGTGGGGGAGGCGGGGTGGGAGGTTTCGGTGCTGGCCCCGTTCTAGTTCTGCAGCATGGACGTGACGCGGAAGCGTGGGCAAAACGAACGCAGGGCTTGTGCGCGCGGAGGTTTCTGCTGCTAGTGCAAGCGACATGATGAGCCTCACGGCAGGCTGCCGTCTCTGTCATGTCTGGGTGCTGTTTCCTTTTCCTCCCTCTGTTCCTCCGCCCTATGACACGCCAGCGCCTTCTGCCCCCCCACCGACAGTCACTCCCAGCCCTCCCATACCTTTAGAATCATTACTTTCTTTTCAGATTTACAGTTTCAGCGCCCCTTCCCCCTCGTTTCTGTTCATTTTAACTTGAAAATCTGCTCCAGGTTTATCAGTCTCTCTTTAGCGGTATCAGATACGAGTCGATGTTTGTCTGGGGAGGGAGGGGAAGGAGGGGAAAAAAGAAAAACAGCGCCTTATCATGCAATTTTAACCATCTTCTGCCAGTCACCCATCTGCGGGATTAGGAGACAATTACCGCTATCTTTCACGATAATCACACGAGTGCTCTTCCCAGTCCCGGTCGAGCCGGAGCGGGGCGCCCGGTGATTGATTTGGGCAATTTGTTCAGCTGATTACGGCCCGCGTGAAACCCAGCGCTCGCCCCCTCCAGCGCTCTTCTGTTTTTTTTTTTTTTTTTATTATTGTTGCTTTTTTTTGGAAACTTTATTTTTATGGCTTCAATTTTCACAGCAGGTCTTAATGAATCGGCGTAATAAATAAGCGCGTTGCCCCCGGCGCCAGGTTCGGAGGCCGCGGCGGTCATTTAGCGCAGGCTGCCGTGGAGACGCCTCGCCTGATTGTTGTCAGTTATCACTGTTGCTTGCAGGGCTGGTACCTGTGTGTCAGCCAACCAGCCTGCTGTCTCTGCCTGTCTGCCTGTCTGTATGTCTGTTTATCTGTCTGTCTGTCTATGTTTCTGTCTGTCTGTGCCCATGTTTTGTCTAATCTGAGTCTCTCCGCTTAGCCCTCCGTGCCCCCGCCGGCTTTTCGGAGGAGCCAGAGTCACGGCCTGGTAAACCCCAGCCCACGAGTAACACCCCCTCCCTCAGCCATCCCCACCCACTCCTCGCAACCGTCACGCCCAACTGTCGTTCATGTTACAAACGCCACCTCCCCAACCCCCTGCGCCCACATACTGACCGCAGTACCGCAGCACTAACATCACGAGCGCTCCATCCGGCTAACCCCCCGCTGCCCAAGACCGGCTTTTCAGACCCGGTCGCTGTCTCCACCTGAGGCAGGGTGTCTGGCGCCCCCTCCTGGCCCAAACTGTAACAGTGATGTGCGCTTTGCCTTGCAGCCACCATGAAGTTCAGTGGATTCCTGCACCTGGACCAGGTGGAGGGCCAGGAGGTGTTCTACACCCCCGAGATGGAGGACCCCAAGTCCGAGCTTTTCGGAGAGACGGCCAGGAGCATCGAGAGCGCCGTGAGTATTCCAGTACCTTCCTCGTTACCCACAATGCCATGCAGCGACACCCACTCAGTGGTTCCAACACAGCTGGCCAACCTTGACCTCAGAGTGAAACTCCTTCCTTCCGGTCTCCTGACTTGTTTCACAGCAGTCAGCATCATTCTGATAATCATTCACCGATCATTCAGTGAAGTCCTTTGTTAAGAGTTCACACAGGCATTCCAAACCACATTGCTCTGCTGCCCTGAAGGGCAAAATTAATATCTTAATAGCTTCTTGGTCAACGTGGGATTAGCATGATGTACATGCATGGGATGATTGACAGTAATGCTAGTGGCATGGTCTGTAAAGTTGGTTTTCGTCTCCCTTGCCAAACCCCAGCAGGCAGAGTGCTGCCCTCCTTGGCCTCTGCAGTCCATTGTGGTGGTGACGCAGCAAGGAGCTGCTGATAAAGCTGTCACTCTGCGTTTATGTGTCTAAACTCTTATCAATCACATGCATTAATATCCTCTCTGGCACTCGCGTCTCTTACAGTATTGCGGTAATCTGCAGTCTGAGAGTGCTGTCACCCAGCTTTCAAGCGTGAGCCTCACATCTCTTTAATTGGCCTTTTTGTGGACTCTTCAGAGGAGGGGGCAAGGGGATGTTGCTGAACGTTGTGCTATCAGATGGGGGGGGCTGTGGGAAAGGCATGTGTGACATTTCAGTGCGTGCTAATCTGGTGCCCCAGACTCTTCCTCGATGGTGTTGCCCCTCTGAGGGCCGGCTGAGTCAGAAAATGATGATTCCTTCCCTCTCCCAATTCCCCACTCACCAGACTGTGTGTAAACTCCACCCGGGGAAAGGGGGTGGCCCTGGGCCATCGCGCGCCAGTCAAGGAGCTTTTGAGGGCCACACTTTGTTCCATGCTCCACAGCCTGTGGCCAGCTGTGAGGACGAGTAATTGTCCTCCCGGCCTGCATTTCCACTCCCCGACCAGAAGGGGTCCCCGTGGACCCAACGCACGCAGTGGACAGTGGGGAAGCACTGAAGCAGAACTAATTATTTTTGGTGTTTCTCCACCCCCTCTCAAATCTCAAATAGAACAATTTGCCTGGGTGGAGAGAGAGTGCCTCATAGCCAGGCTTTTGTCTGTCACCCCCATTTAAAGTAATTGAGTAGAGAGGCCTCCCACAGTGAATATTTGACTAACTGATAATAGATATCCTCACAGTGAGTGCACTTGAAATGAAGTGGGGTGGAGACTGGGCGCGGGGTTGTGTGTGTGTGGGGGCTTAATACAACGTGGCCACTGAAAGAAAACCAAGGAAGCCGTGTTCATTTTCCCTGACAAAGAGACAGAGGAGTCACGCCCAATGCACCACTGGAAAAAAGGGAACAGGGAACGGGGAAGAGGGGGCGGGCGGAGCTGCACTTTGGCAAGGTCTTGATGGCAGACTGTTGTCCCCCTGAGGAGATCCACCGCTGGGCTTTCAGTGTTGACTCGGGCCAGCCCTTTTCTCCTCGCACAGCAAACACAAAATCCCACGCAGTTACTCTCTGGATCCAGAAAAAAAGAAACCACACCACTCCTGGGCTCCGCTGCATTAAGTAACTTGACATTTAATACTGCCTCCAAAACTGTGGCTGTGCAATTACTTGTGCGCCGCTGCAAAATGTCAGTTTGCTCGCTGGGACCCAACAGGGCTTTGACACAGTGATTAGTTTCCCATTCTTCCCTCGTGGAGACGGGCTCACCTGACTCCCGAGTCAAATTGTTAATACATCATTGTGTGTACAGTAGATTTTATCCAAATAATTTCATTTTGTTGCATGTCAGCGCATTTTTTTTAAAACTTTTTTTCCTTCTTGTTGTTTGTCTCTCTCAGCTGAATGAGCTGTTCAGGAAGTCTGACGTCAAGAAGGACTTCAAGAGCGTCCGGGTCCGAAACCTGGCTCCCAGTAACTCCATTCTGGCCTTTGTGGACGCCCACTTCGACCCAGGTAAACTGAATGCACAGGCTTGGTGTAGACAAATCCCAGGCGTTAGCCTCAGCTGTTGTAGCGTTAGCATGGCTAACACGTGTGCCAGCTCATCCCTCACTTTCAGGCACCGATGCTTCTTTTATCTCCACTTTATCAAGTATAAAACCTACTCTCAAACTTGAATTTGGGAGATGGAAAATGACCTTGGTCCGTGCTATACCGCCGTCCTCATGCTTTATACAAGGAAATTGTTTAGCGTTAGAGAGCATCATGGTGTCATTTACACACACCGTTTATGACAGCTGTGAAAGTCAATGGAGAGAATAGTTCTGGTTTATAGACGGAGCTTCCTGGCCCGTTTTGCGAGCGAGGCGCCCTTGCTTTCGAAACCCGCCCCCTCCCCGCACCACGACAGCTCAGACCCGAAAGCGTGAGCCCCCCTCTGCGCCCAGTTTAATTGGTTCCGTTCACCGGCTTTTATTGCGGCAGATGCGTCTGTCGGGGCTACCCGCGGCGGCTGGTGTGGCGAGCGTCTGACTCACACGGCTGGGGAGGGTGCGCCCTCTCTCTGCACCCTGTCACTCTGTGTGCTTTCTGTCCTCAGCCACCAATCCCAGATCGCATAACGCGTCCGGACCACACCCACTAATACTCATCACTATTCTGTAAAGATCATTTACATCAAATTTTTGTCATTTAGCAGGCACTCTCATCTAAAGCAACATAGAGAGAATACAACGTGAATCTAATAAAGTGGAATAAAAGGTGGTACATACAGGACTTAACAGACTGCATACTTTTGAATACACACTAGGCACATACACAATACTGTGATAAATAGTGCAGACATATTTCGATAGAAAAGTGCAGTGCAGCATACCCTAATGTGAAACTACACAAATAAGGGTAAGTGAGCTCTGCCTGGGAAAGGGAGTCAAGGTGCACTCTGAAGAAGTGGGTCTTCAGTCTGGGACAGACATTGGTCAACAAATTGATTGTCCTGGGGCTTCATTTGATGAGTGTTGCTGAAGATGAAACGTAGAGTCTCACTGCACATACATGCCACACTTAGGTCACAATAAGTTGTAATTTGTAATTCGTCATTTTCGGGCAAGTGTCATCATATGCAGTTCTTAATGATAGTGACAAAGCAGTAACATTAAACAACGGTGGCAGAATGAAAAGCAACAAATGCAGTTTGGTGGCGTTGCGGAAACAGCCAGTCATCATGCATATACATGAGTGGGTCAGCTGAGCTTTTGAGCTTCAAGAGAATTTATCATCAGTGTCAGACACCAGCTCTTAACACAGTAAACAAATAGGGATCAGCACCCCAGTCATTTGTGAAAAAAGACTAAGCTGACTAGTGCTTCAGGGAAGAGTTTTTCCCACACTGTTGTATGTAATGTTTGAATTCCCATGCTCATGTTGTTCGTCTCGTTCCCTTTGTCCCAAACAGGTGACTTCCACTTCACTGTACTGTATGACAGACACAATTAGTGCAGACAACCTCTGCCCCAAACACTGATCCCAGATCAATTTAGTCTCCTTTAATCATTAAACCTGTCAGCATTGCCTGGAGCATTTTCCCAGGTGCAGGGACAGAGGAACTCCACAGTCATTAGTAACTTGTACCTCAAAGGTCTGCTCCAGGCCCTCCTAATTTTCACACCTGTTTTCCCTTTTTTCCTCAGACACCAAGTATGTGGTCGAGGATGTGGAGAGGGCCCTGCTCAAACAGCTGAAGGCTGCCAAAGAGACGACCATAGTGGTGAAGAAACCGGTGGAGCAAAACATCCATTTAAATAACTATGGTAAACTACCTAGCCCAGTCCAGAGCATTTGCCCTCTTTTATCAGGTGCTGTGTTGTCTTTTACAGTGATGGCAACAGGGGATTGATGGGTTTTTGGTTATCTTAATTGGACTTAATTGGAGCTCTTGATTGGATGTGAATTTGTAGCACTAGCTGTTCCAGGTGTCAATCAACTGCCGGTTGAAAGGCATCTCTGAAAAGGGCCAATTAACTGAATGTGTGTTAACCCAATGAATGCTGCTGTAAGTCTGTCTTAGCATTGACTGTCTGCTTTTTTGATACAGTTTAGTTTGTAGTAATTGTGGTGTGGTTCTGTATTGGGTTAATACAGACTTGATCAGAGCAGTCTGTGGAGTTTTCCACTAACTGCCGAGTGCTTTCTCACCTCCCCTCAGGCCTCTCGACCGTCCCCTTTTTCACCACCACCACGATAACCATGGCGACAGCAACCGTGACCTCCACCGCAGCCCCCCTGACCACACGCCGCCCGGGCACCACCCGCCGCCCCGCCGCCGGCCGCAGGACCACCACGGCCGCCCCGCCGACCACGCCCCGAGTCGCCGCCGCCGCCGCCGGCACCAAGCTGCCGCCGACCCGCAGCAAGCCCGCGGCGCCCTGCGACTCGCACCCCTGCGGCCACGGGGGCACCTGCGAGGACGACGGCAAGGAGTTCACCTGCATCTGTCCCGCAGGGAGAGGCGGAGCCGTCTGCGAGAAAGGTGGGGCTGCAGGCACGTTTCAGCCATTAATTCCTACAACATACAGATCCGTCAAACACACAATGCATCTTGTATAAGCATGATTACATTTAGTCTTCGCCTTGGTATGGGACAATGACTGCACAGAGTATATAAATAAAACCTATTATCTGGCCTTTAGTTTCAACAAATCTGCACCAGTTGCATTTTGTTTATAATCCCCTTCAGCAAAGCTGGTGAATGAACAGTGAATGACTTACCCTGAATGGATATGGATGGGGTAATACTGCAGTGATGATTATATGTATATATACATATATACACATACGTATATACATATAAAAACATGTTACTCCAAGACTTTAAGACCTTTTTAAAGTAATTCTGAGGAGAATGTGTTTGCCTCTGTGTGTGTGTGTGTGTGTGTGTGTGTGTGTGTGTGTGTGTGTGTGTGTGTGTGTGTGTGTGTATGTGCGCATTAGTGCGTGCCTTTGCTTGGTAGCTTTGAGAAGGAGCCACCTCCCGCAGCTGTGCCAGAATGGTAATTGACAAAGGCGACTTTCAGGAACACGGAGTGACAACCGCCCCGTGGTGGGCTGGAATTAGCGAAAGGCTCAGAGCCGCAGCCTCTCCTATGAGTTGTGTCATCAGAAATTACGCTGAAGTGATTTCAGTGGGGAGGCGTTCTCCGAGGATTTGCATTAGAGATTTCCTGAGGATCTACCCACCAGCGGAGGAAGCAGGGCTCTCAGCGCACGCGAGATTAAAGAGTGCGGTGTAACCAGCCGAGCTAATTAGCAAGCATGGTTTTAATGATTAGCAATCACCGTTATAATCACTGACTAGTGGTCTGACGACACTTTCCCTCATCTGCACATGTGCGCACACACACACACACACACACACACACTAAAAAACAGAGGTCAGTGTTGCTCAGAACAGCTACAGAAGGTCTATCAGACTAGTGTTATTATTAAGCACCAATTACTGACCATATCATGCTGACCAGTGTTGTGACTGGCCCTGCTCATGTTAAGTATGGATGGTCATTCTTTCTATACATATCCCCCTTTACCCCCAACCCCCTTCCTCCAGCCATTAAATACTACATCCCGTCCTTCGGGGGAAAGTCCTTCCTGGCCTTCCCCACCGCGAAGGCCTACTACATGATGCGCATCGCCATGGAGTTCCGCGCCTCCGAGATGACCGGACTGCTGCTCTACAACGGTCACTCCTCCAAGAAGGACTTCCTCTCGCTGGCACTGGTGTCCGGCTACGTGCAGCTCAGGTCAGTGCGGAGTGAGAGGGAGCGCAGCAGGGCGGGAGACCGTGGAACTGCGGTCAAACTGAGCCATACCCTCCTACCACACAGAACATAGCCTTGGACAGTACTGCACGTGAGCTGTGACCGCCATTAACACACCCCCGTCCAGTTAGCTGGGGTTTAAACATAGGCAAGCTACAGGAGAAGAAACTAGCAGGGTATTTGGGAATCAAAAGTATTGTGAGCATAGGTAAGCCATGTTGGTGTGACATTCAGGCATTCTGTTAATGTTGGGCCGTATTTTCGTCTGGTTTTGAAAGCAGTGTCATTACATTACATTACTGGCATTTAGCAGACGCTCTTATCCAGAGCGACTTACATAGGTTACACTTTTTTACAATGTTATCCATTTATACAGCAGGATATTTACTGAGGTAATTGTGGGTTAAGTACCTTGCCCAAGGGTACAATAGCAGTGCCCCAGCGGGGAATCGAACCGGTAACCTTTCGGTCACGAGTCCTGCTCCTTAACCTATGCTACACTGCCGCCTGCATTTGGTGTCATGACCACTGAATGTGATAACGCAAATAAAAGGAGGGTGGTGGTTGCTACGCCAGGGTTACAGCTGTGCTGCGTCTGGGTTTTGTAAGCGCTGCCGGGGTGTATTGATTTGGGCGCTCGCTCCCCCGCAGGTTCGACACGGGCTCGGGCATGGTGACGCTGCAGAGCAGGGTCCGCGTGCAGCCGGGCCGCTGGCACCACCTGGTGGTCTCGCGGCACCGGCGCAACGGCGTGCTGAGCGTGGATGGCGAGGCCAGCGTGGAGGGCCAGAGCCCCGCGGGGACGGACGGGCTCAACGTGGACACGCCGCTCTTCGTCGGGGGCGTGCCGGAGGAGATGCTGCAGGGGTGAGAGCCTCTCCCCGTCCAGTCGGGACGCCCGCCTCAACAGCGCGGCCACTCCCACCTGCCAGGAGAGCCGGGCCCCCGTGAGGGCGACTCGCGTCCAATGGAACAAAATAAAAGAGCGCAAGTGAAACACGTGAAACATGTGAAAGCTGTTATAAAGTCACAAAAAATATCCTAGTACTACTCCTTCTTAAGATACCCTGTATTTAATTCAGGTTAAAAAGGATTTAAAATGTTTTAGGAGCTGTTTGTGGTCGATCATTTTTGAGTTCGACATACAAAGCATGAAGTGAATCTGTGAGTCAGTCAGGCAGATGTGGTATGGCGGCCTTCACCACAGAAGGGTGAGTAAGGAAGCGCTGCAAAGCTGAGCAGTGTGTGCTTGGGCAACGGAGTTAGACTTGGAGCATCCGCACTGCGGGACAGGTGACTCACAGCTGACGCACAGCACTTCAGAAAAGAAGAGCTTTTGGATATGATGCCATCTTCTCTGCCAAAACATAAGAGTCACTTCCTCCAGTGATATTAAAGTTGTTTCACAGGAGAGTCAATGTCTGGTATAATTAAAACAGCTCAGTTTGACTGACATAATCAGTTGGTAAGTAGATGAACAAGTACATGAAGCTGATCACCGCTCACTGACACTCACTGACCAGGAGAAAGTGGAATTACTTGTAACTTTCAGACACTGACCACATGGTATGAGAAGAAGGCTGTAAGCGAGCGTCTTGCAGTTTGTGGCAGCGCATTTGCGAGCAGACTGACCGAACGCTCTCTCTCTCTCTCTGTCTGTCTGTCTCTCTCTCTCTCTCTCTCTCTCTCTCTCTCTCTCTCTCTCTCTTTCTTTCTGTCTCCTCTCTCTCTCCCCGCAGCGTGAAGGAGCAGACGTCCGTCACTGTGGGCCTGGTGGGGTGCATTCGCATGCTGGACGTCAACAATGCGGTGCACAACCTGCAGGAGGGCGGCGGCCAGGTGGTGTACGGCGTTGCGGTGGGAGAGTGCGGCAACGACCCCTGCAAGCCCGACCCCTGCAAGAACGGCGCCACATGCCAGACCAAGGAGGCCGAGATGTTCCACTGCAAGTGCACCGACGGCTTCTCAGGTGGGCAGTTCGGGGGGGGGGGGTGAGGGTTGGGGTGGGGTGGAGGGAGCATTTTGCATCGTTTAATAATCTACTTTTGAATATGAATAGGCTTTTCGTTCTCCATTTGAATGTGTTTCAACTGTGATGGGTGACAGCAAACACGTGTTCCCTTTAAGGTGCCAGCAGGCTGTATAAATGCCTGTAGAGGTCTTTCATGCACATAAAAGTTTGGTTTGGTAATCTGTAAAGCACGCGTGACTGAGAGGGCCAGAACCCAGTTGGACGGTCACTGTATTGTCCAGCATGGTTCCACAACACGGGTGCAGTACGACTGTGAAGCGGGTAGAACTGCCTTTGGCCTGCTCGGAGAATCTCTTAATTGACAAAATCTAGAGAAAGCTTGAGTGAGAGAGAGAGAAAGAGAGAGGATGTGTGAGATTAAAAAAAACAGCAGAGAGAGGACACAGCCCACCGCCCGGCCCCCGGGCCCGGGTTTGGGGGCGAGCCGTGCCAAACTGTGTCGGCACGGCAGGCCTTTGAAACCCTCTGTAAAACCACCCCCGGGCTCCCCTTCCGCGTTGACTCACCAGGCCCTCAGATCGGTCACACTCGGCTTGCCTCCCACTAATGAGGGCTTCAAAAGGGGAGGCTGGTATAAAGGGAAGAGAAAACGGCGCTACGCTCCTCCGGCGAACCGTGTCCCCCCTTCCTTCTGCACGCCCTCGCTTACCCTCACGGCAAGGTGAAGCATGGCCCCGCGGAGCTGCCAGGGGGAGAGGAAACAGACCAGCTCGGACAGGAGTCGTGTCTGTGCAGTCAGAGAGGAGCGATTAATCAGGGAGATCATCTGGATAGAGCACCAATCGCTGATTATTCTTCAAAATTTTGAAGTGCTGTTTTTCATGTTTATATTGTTTACATAAACTAGGTGCAGCACATTCAATAGACCTTCACTTGCGCTACTGTTAGCTATTGGAGCTTCTGTCAACCACTTTTAGGTCTGATAAAAGGTCTCTTGACCTTAATTTACCTTTTTTTTCTTTAAAGATGCACTGTCGCATAAATTTGTGTGTATGTTGTCATTTATTATTTATCATCCTCAACCGTAAAAGTAGTTAAATGAGTCTTAGTTTGTCTCCTTGAAACTAAATCATTATAAATATTCTGATCATGAAACAGCTTTCTTTCTCCCTGACTTCACCTACCCAGTCTCTCACTCACTCACTGCCTCCTGAAGTAATAATGTTCTACCTCTAGAGGCAATAAAGATGGGAAGGAGGGGTCAGAGCCAATATAAATTTCATGTAATGCCTGCTAAATGAATCTAATGTAATGTAATGTATAAACATATACCAGCTTATAAACTGCGCCCGATAATTAGGGTTTGAAGTCTGAGCATGAACCCTTTGATTGATCTTGGCAGTACGAAACAGTTACTCTGTCTTTGCGCGCAAAATGTGATTTCATTCATTTGCAGATTAAGCAACTAATGTCCTTAAAAAGTCAGTTAGATATAGACAGAATCCCCACATGTCATATGCATTGGAATTCTTGCAAAGTCACTCTCTCGCTGAGGCTCTGGGAGAGGAAATCCCATCTCCAGTGTGCAGAGTGTCAGAAGCCACATTCAGCTTAGATCACCCAATTAAGACCGAGTCCACTCAGTGCTGCAGTTTTGGCCCATGGGTTTAAGAGTTTCGTAAAAACCGCAACAGTGCACTGCTTTGTTGAGTGTCCCCCTTAATCTTCACTCTTTCTCACCCAGTTTATTTGTACAGTACTATGGCTGTTTTCTCACCCGTTTGAAATCACCTGATTGATTTCTACAGTTCTGTGGCGGTTTTCTCACGTGGTTAAAATCATGTGATTGATTGCTACATTGCCATAGCTGTTCACCCGTTTGATATCTACAGCACCATGTCTGTTTTCTTACCCAGTTGACATCTATGTTACCGTGGCTGTTTCTCACCTGGTTGAAAGCACCTGATTGAATCACCCAGTTCATTTCCACAGTATGCCACTGTTCTCTTGCCATGTTGATATCTTCTTCATCATGGCAGTTTCTCACATGGTTAATTTCTATGGTCCCATGGCTGTAATGACAAGAAGGCTATCTTTGAACAGAAGAGAATGGGTGGAATTACATGATTTGGCTTCCCAGCTTTCACTGAGGTTGTGAGATGGATACAAAGGGGTGTTCTCAGGAGATCTCCGCTCTCTGACGAGTCAGAGAGAGAGAGAGGGGCAGAGAGAGATAAAGAGGAAGAGAGTGATAGAGAGAGGGACAGAGACAGAGAGAGAAAGAGGGAGAGAGTGGTAGAGAGAGGGGCAGAGAGAGAGAGAAAGAGGGAGAGAGTGATAGAGAGAGAGGGAGAGAGAGAGAGAGAGAGAGAGAGAGCGTCTTCAGAACACAGCAGGGGGCTTCATTACAGCTTTCATTCCGCCACAGGGCTGCTGTGGATAAAAAAATAATAAAGTCAACACTCTGATTAATGCTGGCGCCGGCCAAAACGCCATCTTCGCAGTATTTGCTGTTGAGCGACCCGTGAAGAGTGGTAGTGAATTCAAACTCTTAATCTTAATTTTAAACCCTATTTTAAAAATGACCTCTATTATGCACTAAATCCTTGTCATCCTGTGAGTCCAGAAGAGGGCTTCTGAATGCCTCAGATATGTTGTACTGCTGATGGATTTAGCAGGGTTGAGTGAATTCGATTCACAACGTGAAAGTACTTATTCGTTTTTTCTGGGGAATGATTAATTGCAGGTCCAACGTGTGCCGACACCCACAACCCGTGTGACCCAAACAAGTGTCATCCGTCCTCCCAGTGCCAGGTCCTGCCAGAGGGCGGGTACAAATGTGAATGTCCAATGGGACGTGAGGGAAGACACTGTGAGAGAGGTATGCACCAATCACGAAGGGGTTCACGTGCTTCTCAAATGCGTGTACTATGTTGTTTTTTCAGATGATTTGAGGTGTAATTGAAGAACAGGTAAAACAATACGTTTTTCATCAAATGATGAATCATTTTCAACACAATGGTGTTTTTCACTCATGTGCATTTGTTTGAACTCACAACAGGCACAACTGTATTCATCCAATAAGATGAACACATAAAAGAAAGAACAAAAAATCCTTATAATTGTAGTGCATATTTCGAAGCAACGAACCAAATCTGGTTGCTAACGTATACATACGTACTAGCAGGGGAATTCGCAGTCAACACAAAGGAGTAATTGTCAGTCATTCATCACAGAATCAACATTTCCAATAAAAATTCAGAATGTACAGTTTGGCAGAGGACCAGCGGAGGAAGAGAACAATGAGGCTTTAGCACATGTCCCAGATGGAAAACATTTTATCACTCCCAGCAGTCTCCAGCAGAAATGATTCAATTCACTTTGCAAACACTGGAGATATAATATCATTTCAGACAGTCTCTTCATTTGTTCTGCAACTCCTTGTGTGGGTTTCTTGAGGAAGGCTGGGAGACGGAAGGCTCCACAGATCTATCCCAGGTTCCCCATCTGGTGCTGAGCTTTAGAACACTCAGTAATATAGAGGGAAAGATTTATTTTCACACACACACACACACACACACACACACACACACACACACACACACAAACAATAAGGCAGTCCACTTTGAGAGAGCCTGAATGAGTCAGATCACTTTATTGGTCCGTGGCAGGGTACAGAGTAACACGCAGCACCATCTTGGTTATCTCCATCCGCTGCAAGCCGTGACAGAACACTTCTGGCTCAACTCGGGAGATTGAGCGTGACGGGCTCCCCCCGGAAGGTCCATTAGCACCTCGCACCTCCGCCTCGGCGGACCTCGGCTGGCTGAGTCTTTCGCTCGACCGAAATCCACACAGACTTTTCGAAATGTGAACTCCGTTAAAACCACAGTTTATATTTTCCTGAGATCCTCACCGTCTGTGGGGGATATGTTGCAGAGAGTCCCGCATATGGGAAATTCCACGAATACTACACTGTATTGTACCGACATTGAAGACTTTTGCTGACAGTTTTTTCCCAACATGAAACAGCCCCATTTTCAATATAATTCTACATAACAATGTAGAAATGTGCTTAGACAAATGACTCATGTTTGCATTGATACAACAACGCTGAAAACATGTGTTGTATGTGAAGTAAAATTAAGAGCTTTGGTTGGAATGGCACTCTGCTGTCAGAAACTGAGAGTGAAGCCAGGAGCAGGGACTGATGCCCAGCCAAACATTCTAAACCGCGAATAGCAAATCCATAAATGTCAACAGTCTTCTGTATTTTTTTTTTCAGCCTTAGAAATCTAAGAGAATAACTTTGCGAAAGTCACCCGCCGCATGGGAGTGATCTGCAGAAGCCTCTTATCTGCCGAAAGCGAGCCTGGGTTATCAGCGGGCTGAGATCGAGTTAGGCCTGAGTGAAAATCAATGAGAGCGAAGCGCTCGCTCCCCGGCCGGCGCTTCGCCGATCGATGCCGTGACTAATGGCGGCAGTCAGACGGACAGGGTGAATAATGAGACCTCGCTCGGCCCAATCTCACGGCCTTCCGATCGGGGGCCCCCGCGCCCTCCCTCTCGGTGACCCCGAGGCCGACTGAGGACCGCGAGAGAAGCGCTGATCTGGGAACAGGCAAACGGGGCAGAGCCGGCGCTGTAACCAGAGGTCAGGGGGTCGGGTCACCCTGCCAACCGCGGCGCAGTGCTTCGGGAAGTTCTAATTCGATTCTGATTCCGGTGAACAGGGCCGCGTCTGCATCACGTAAGAGGAGTGAAGAGCGAGGGCTTTTTTTTAAGGAGTCTCGTGATTCACGGCCCCCTGCCCGGTTACGGGAGACAGGACTGGCAGGCCTCCTGTCTCTTACTCAGCGGTGTGTGACGGGGGGCCTCCACGTTCTGTCTGCGGCTTTTCTCCTGCCTCCACAGCCCAGCAGCAGCTGTTTAATCTATAGATTTTTTTTCCACAATTCTCAATTACTGTTTAACACCAGCCTGCCGTCCCTGCCTTAAATAAACGCCAATCCACCGTGCTCTTCAATGGCCAGCGAGTCCCGTGGGAAGCCTGCCAGTGTGAGCTGATGTGGGCGGCCGCGCTCCGTGCTGCATAGGTAGCAGCTGGGCCTGTCAGGTCCCCCCTGTGCTGGATGTCTGCAGGCCCACGCCAGGGTGGGGTGGGGGGGGTTAACGTAGACTCACCGGTGCGTGTCTTCCTCCATCAGAATCCAAGCCTGACAAGAGGGAGGCCTACATCCCGTTCTTCAGCGGGGACTCTTATCTGGAGCTGAAGGGCCTGCACACCTACGGACAGGACCTGCAGTAAGTCACGCTGCTCGTTGTCTCCCCTCCCCTCCCCCAAGCGACCGAGCGAGTGGCGAGTCTCGATGTCAGCATGCCTCATCTCGTGTTGGGACACCTCGTTCTGCTACAGTCAGTTTGTGTCGACACACAAAGTTGGCATGCAGTCAGTTTGTCCTCCACAGCTTCTTTGCCACACTGTGTCAGTCAGACTGATCAAGTCCCCAGAAAACTGGTTAATTCCCTGTCAGTGTGAAACAGCTGGTTAAAAGGGAGTGCATTCAGACATAGCCATCCTCTCTGTGGGTGTAAATCTGGGCTTGGTGAGAGTGGAGAGACCCAGTGCTGTGGAAACAGCTGTCAGGTGCACCTAGAGTGAGATTTCCAACTCAGTCCTCTGTTTATCCCTACATCTGCACAATCTACAACACAGCCTTGTTCTGCTTTAACCCGCACTACACTGACCCTGTAAAAGACATTACTGTGTTACTCGGTTATGGTTAACCAAGTAAAATATGTGATTCACAAAAGGAAACAATTTGCTCTTTGGACAGAGTGGTTAGGGACCCTGAGCTGCAGGTGGTTTAGTCAGATGCAGTTGAAACCCCCCCCACTCCTCCCTCCCAGGAACAAAGTCAACATGACGGTGGTGCTCTTGGCCAACGACTCCAATGGCATGATCTTCTACAACGGGCAGAAGAACGACGGCAAGGGCGACTTCATCTCGCTGGCGTTGCACGACGGCATCCTGGAGTTCCGATACGACCTGGGCAAGGGCCCGGCGGTCATCAGGTACGCTCCGGTCCTCTGGAGCATCTTCACCATTTCCAGACAAGGAACGCTGTACTGCTGGTGAAGGAGATGAGTCAAATAACATAAAGGCTGGCTTTGGGCGGTGGCCATTGGCTACATGTTTGGTGCCAGCATTTGTCAACCAAGATGAATGGCTTAAAAAAGGAGAATACTAATGACAGCAGCATATGAAATGATTCCATCATTGCCCCTTTTGTGCCATTTTAACTGAATTGTTCCATTGTCATTATTTGAAGGTGACACAGGAATGGTGTGCAACTCATATCTGATGTCATGCTATTCCTAACTGGCCACGGTGTTAGATTGGCTTATTAGATATATTGGTATAGAAGGGTATGTAAGAGAATGAGTTGAAGAAGCTGGAGCTCTGAGCTCTTTACCCTCCTGCTCCAGTGCTTCATGAGGAGGCAGAGAGAAATTCAGACAGCAGTACTGGCAGGCTGACAGCACATCTTCTCTAATAGTTTTGCTCTCTGACCACTCTGACTCTAAGGCACTCCAGAGAACCGCAGTAACTGCAACTGCGTCCTCTGTGCTCTTCCTGTGTTGTGTTTTTAGCCACTCTGTACCTTGTTTGGTGAGCAACCACTTTTTTAATGGCCCACGTGAGCTGGCTACCCTCATTTCTCGAAAGATAGACAAAGGTAGACCTTCTCAGACCTCTGGGATACATCCGCAACATGGTGGCTAATCCCAGTTGTGTTCCCCAAGAGTTGAGTTGAGTTGTGTTGTGTTGTGTTGTGCTGACTCTTTCTGTCTTCCCCTGTACACACATCCGTCCCTCTGCAGGAGCAACGAGAGGATCAAGATGAACGAGTGGAACACAGTCAACCTGCAGCGCAACGTCCGCAAGGGAGAGCTCAGCGTCAACGGCGGGGCGCCAGCCCGTGGGGAGTCGAAGGTAAGACCGCCCAACACCGAACGCGAGGCACCAGGCTTGCGTTCTGTTTGCCTTGCTTTGAAGAGGAGCGCTAAGCCAGAGGCGGACCTGATCTGGAAGCGGAGGCAACGGAAATTGGCAACAGGGCGGTGAGACGCGGGGCTGCGGCGGAGGCTCTGGCGGGAAGAAAGAGGGCCCTCTGGCGACCAGAAGCCGCAGAGAGAGAGCTTTTGCGCTGCTGTGCACCGTGTCCTTTCCTGCCCTCGTTCCCTCTGGCTGTTCGCCTGGGCTTTTTTCTCTGGACCGTGCGTTTGTCGAAGGCCCTGCCTTTGTCCCTGTTCCCCCTTGCGACAGCGCGGAGCCCCGCGCTCCAGATCTGTTTCTTTTGCTGGCGCTAATTGCGCCCATTGAATTTAATCCCTCACATCTCCCAGCATTGGGACTAAGTAGCAAGAAAAAAGTCGCACAACAGACTCAGCTGAATAGGGGACGTTACACAGAACAGCTCGCGCCCGTGGCGTGTGTTTAAAGGAACAAAGCTAGTAAGTGTCCGGTTCAAAGCAATCAGAGTCCGTAAGCCGTCCAATTATACCACACAGCGCAATTCTGAAAATCCAGGCGCTAGGTTTTTTTTTCCTTCAATTTGAAGTATTGAAGACAAGGTGAGACTCCTTACCCTCCTGCGTCCAGCAATGGCTCGCCGTTCCAAACAGGCAGCAGATGCAGGAGCTCCGTCTTAAGCGAGAAGAAAAACTCTGGGTAAAATGGGGTGTAATTAGACAGTTTATGTTTGTGGAGTGAAGGCCCTCTAAACAAGAGAGCCTTTCACTGAACAACAGGGAGATTGTTTTCTCCAGGAACACCTGGCAGTGTTGAACCGAGGCTGTTGATGTCAGTGTGTCTTAGAATTGAACAGATTTTTAGCATACGTCCAGTCATGGATTCATAATTACCACAGAACAGGGCTGACAAAGGAATGATTAACCAAAAATGGCAGCCTAAGTGGGTATATAACTGTGTTAAGATATCCCTGTTTTGTTCATGGTATGCTAGAATGTTATATGACAACCTAAAGGCAAAGGCATGGAGACAGAATGAGCCCAGGGCTGCAGTCAGTGGGAACAAAGCAGCAAGAGCTGCCTGCTATGCCATAAAGCGTATGCAGTTATGAGGGGTTTTCTGCACAGATTTGCTTCTTGAAATAGCTGTCCTTATACCTCTCTAGTTCTGTGTTTGCACGATCCGTAAACTGATTCTCTTGTCTCTCGTTTTGTTTTCTGTCTGGGTCGAGTATGTCCGACTTTCAGCTGCCTGCTGTGTTCTGCCAAACTACTGACGTTTTCTCTCTCTCTCTCTCTCTCTCTCTCTCTCTCTCACTCACAACACTTTTTAACTTTTTTTTGTCTCCCTTGTGTCTTCCTCTCCTCTTTCCCCGCTGTCTCGGATGTAAGAAATCGCGCAAGGTAAAGACTGAGGCTCAGCCTCTCCTCAGACATTCTACTCCTCTCCCGTGCGACGTCTCGGAGAGGCCAGTCACAGCCCATCTCAGCTCCATTTACGCATTTTAAACAAAAGACCAAAGCTCTGCCGAAGAGTCAGGGGTGGGGGGGGGGGGTGTTGTTTCTTAGTTGCCATCACATCGCTGGCGATTCGAAGCACTTGATCAAGAACCGCGTTTGGCTTTCACCTCAGGCCAGCTGGCGGTTGGGGGTGGGGGCGGGGGTGGTGAAGCAAATTCTTTTTAAGCTGCCGCTGTGTCTTGAATCCAGAGACAACAGCAAAACGGCTTTATTTGTTTCTCAGAATTCCAAGGAAGAGGGGAATGGAACCGAAGCCAAACACGGTTTTTGGTATTTTACCCACGCTGCTGCGCCAGATCACCCTAACACTGTGATCCATAGTCACTCCCCCGTACACCATCGCATTACCTCATGTGTTTGCCCAGTTTAAGGCATGGCCCAGAGGGATTTGCAGAGTAAACCTAATGTATGTTTCCATTTGTAAGGCTGGATATTTGCAGGTGTATTTGGGGTTGCCTCCCTCAGACGTACAACAGCAATGTCCAGCTCTGGGCAGCCTTCAGCTTCCAGTCCAATCAGAGCCTAGTTACCTGATCCCTGCTCCCTGTGACCGTGAAAACACCCTCTCCAACCGCCGGCACACGTGACGGGACCTCATAAGTACCAAACTGGGTGGTGCTGCCAATCTCTGACCAATCAAAAGAACTTGCCCACTTCAGCAGAGCCTTGTGATTGGTTCAGGTGTTGTAAGGGACACATGCAAGTCACTGATAACATGTGGTGGTGAAGCCTGGCTCTCTCACCACTGAAGGAAGCAGTAGCATACGCAGGCTGAACTTCTTTGGCCCGGGTACCAGGCTAGATGTCCATCAAGGTGCACTGCCATATACTCGCAAGGGTTTGTGCGCCTCCACATTTGCTTTGGTAAAACGGAGATGGGGAAAAAAACAGACACCAGCAACCTGCAACATATTGCAGTTTGGCAGTGAAGTTCCTGTTTTTTTTTCCACAGCAATTAGCTCGGATTCTCCCTCGAGGCGGTCGCTGCCCTACATAAAAGCAGGATCTTTGAGTCTTAATAAGCAGGGCCGCCCGCGAACGCCCTCCCGAAGATTGAGACGCTCTTTTTTTTCCTGCGCGGGTTGGAGAACACTGATTTCACGGTCATCTGGAGCGCAAATGAGCCACAAATTAAGGTTCCTCTACTCTCCCCCACCGAAAGGTCTGAGGAGTAATCACACATCCATTATAATCCTCCATGAAAAAGACACCCAGACTCCATGGTCATTAGTGATTTCAACCATTCAGATTCTTTGTGTATTATGCTGAGGCTGAGAGCCTTCTGCATTCAATATTCATCACAGTATGTCCATCTACGGCAAAGCATGAAGTCTAAAATGAATCTAAAATGTGTAAATCGTCATCTATTTTCATATATGCATTGTGTGCTTCGACTGAAGAATTTTCTACATACAATTATATATGAAAATGGCAGGACATTTTTGATTTTGTATATATATGGACCTTTAGAAGAATATAGTATTTCTTCTAAAGGTCCATATACTGTATTGACAGTAAATGCAACATAGCTACAGTGGGTCCTTAGTTTAGTACAGATGAGTGCAGACGTGTTTGATGGCTACGCTGAATATTGATTAGTTTTTTAATTAATTTTTATTCCAACGTCCATCCTCCCCTCCCCCCTCACCGTTCCAGAACGACAACCACGCTCTCAATCTGAAGGAGTCCCTTTTCGTGGGCGGGGCGCCAGATTTCAGCAAGCTGGCGAGGCTGGCGTCTCTTAGCAGCGGGTTCAAGGGGGCCATCCAGAAGGTGAGTGTTGCACGGAGACTGCCGGAGGAGTGAAGGGAGGGGAGGAGCATGACTGGGTGGTGCAAACCCCATCACTGCCGCGCAGTACTGCAGTCACCTACGACATGCTCGACACGAGATAAAAACTTAACACGCCCGCCTGGTGCGTTAAACCTGCTGGATTCAACCTCACAGTCTCTGGGGGTGTCTGTCATGTGAAAGCATGACAAGGTGTCTCCTGGGTCTTTGCTGCGGAGTGCCCCCAAGGACTCCGCGGCCCGCAGGGCATCATTCGCATAAGAATTCAAATGGCCTATCTGGCTGAGATATGCTCTTCATGTATTCTTTAATGATGGGCATAAACCAAGGCACTCAGGGCCCCAGTTACAGGCAGGATTCTTTTAAGAGACAGGATCCTCTGGTCTGCAAAGGACATTGGGTCATCTGTGGTTGTTTTATGGTGTGTGCTGCAATCGAAACCCCCCCACCCCACACACACACACACACACACACACACACAGGACAGATGAGGGTTATCGATGGTCTTTGCTGTACACGTTATAACATTTATGATTCCCCTCTGTACTTTATGTGTACCATAAATCTCACGGTAACATGCCAGATCATCCATCTGGGCGGCTGCCGCGCTTGCACAAGGTTGTCAGAAGGAACCTAAAAGCAAGCGGTGCCTTGTGTGTTATTGCCTGTGCTGTTGGATTGATGTGATTGCTGATTACAAACCAAGCCCCCGTTTGTTTGCGTGCTGTGTTTGATTGCATTTAAACATAATCTTTACAGCGCCATGGAGTAACAGCAGAGTCACAGCGTATGGTTCTATTCATGTGCTTATTACGTTCTTATTACTTATTACTAATGAATGCATGTGCATGCGCTCCCCTCAGATCACACTGATGGGCATCCCGATCCTGAAGCGTGAGAACGCGCTGAGCTCCAGAGACGTGTCCTCCTTCCGCCACCACCCCTGCGCCCGCGACACGTGCATGAACGGGGGCCTCTGCCACCCCCAGCTGGGGGGCTACGAATGCAGCTGCCAGCACGGCTTCTCCGGGAAGAACTGCCAAAATGGTGAGCGCCCTACAGCTGTCACCTGGAGTTCCCAGGGCTGGCATTATAGCTTGGACGTTACCAGGTTGCCGACGTTACACCACAGTCACACAAATGAAAGGGACAGTTAAACTGGCTCAGTCAAGGCAGTTAATTGGTGTAGAGAAGTGGTATAACAAGGAGTGGGCAAGGACTTGGACTGGACCAGGACTTATGCACACTACACACGCTCACTCCTGTTTTATTTTGTGTTATCTCATTACGGTGCATTACACAGCTTGATATGAATGAAAGCATCAATTTTTCAGATAGCAAAAACAATAAAAGCACCATACATAACATGGCAGGCCAATGTGTTTACCCATTGACATCAGTCATGAAGCGATGTTGCTTTTTTTTCTTAATGGGTTTCATCTACCCCTCTCCTCCTCCCTCACGCAGCAATCATCGAGAAGTCGGCAGGAGAGGCGGAGTCCATCGCATTCGACGGCCGGACATTCATCGAGTACCACAACGCGGTCACCAAGAGGTAAGGCGCCAGCGCCGGGTGTCCGTAGCCAGCGGGTGACCCTCGCCCCTCCGCGATGGGTCATGCAGAGCTGAGCGGAGCTTTGCGCTGCTAGCTCTCTGCAAAGTTAGCCTTCTGCACAGAGCCTCATTCGTACTCGGCAGGCACAGGCGGCGTGGCGGACTGCCTTGGCCCCAATTTTAGCTTCAGTTTGCCTCTCCTCTGCTGCTTAATGGCTTGCCCAAGGTCCCCTCTGAGTTTCGGGCCTGGCCCCGACTGGATCTCTCTAATTAGCGCAGACAACTCCAGTGACGGCACACCAAACCCCTCCCCCCCCCGCCACTTTGAGCCGTGTGGATATCCGCACCACGATCTGAACCCCCAACCCAGAGCCTCCATCCAATTATGTCCCGGTTCCGTTTCGCGGTGGGTGGCGGGGGTGCCAACGATCCTGTTCCTTAATTGCTCGGCGCCGGTGTTTTTAGAGCCCTCCCACGCGCCTCCCACAGCCTCATATCATTGCTGCCCGGGGAATCGTGAAAAAGAAACCGTGAAAAGTGAAATGAGTGAAACTTTTCTAATTAGCGTTCACCTGGAGAGCCCACATGGCCGAGCCCAGCTTCCACGCAGACCGGGAGATTGGTGTGACTTCGGGTGTGCGAGTACGCCCCTTCGGCAGAGGCAATGGTACTGTTTTTTTCACGTCTCGCTTCCAAAAATCTTTTGGAGTCAGGGCGAACACTTGCCAGAAGTACACTAAACTGGTAGGTAGGGTTAATCTCTACTTCCCTGGTACCCACGGAAAGTTAAACACTTACCAATTTCATCTGACGCTGGCTGTGAGTACTGGCGGGGTTACAGGTATGTTTGAGATCTAACAAATTACAAGTGAACAGTTTGCACAAACCATCCATCAGCCACTCTCTCTGACAAAGGGTGATTGTCCAGGCTGAGCACCTTCTAATTCAGCCAAGTTCAACTACCACGGATCGGGTCCATGGCTGCAACTTCTCACTGTAGTCCCACATTCAGTTCACTATAAGAATGGTTGAGCAAAATTTTCAAAGTGAGAAAAAATGGATTTAATTTAACTCAGAATCAGCAGTCACATTTATCATTCTTTCTTCCAGTCTTCACTTAGTGAAATGTTAGGCCTGGTATTTATCATCTTTCTTTTTTCATTACATTATTTATGCAAATGTTACCTCTGCAGTTCACATTGTACAAAATTCATTCCTACAGCTCGGTATTTTAGAAAAGGTGTTCAAACTGAGCATTCTGCTCAAAGGTACAAAAGCTGTGTCTCAGCTAGTATTCTAACCCACACTCTTACGGATACCGGGCTGGTTTCATAACAATCAAGCCCAGTTTCACGACCACAACCAAAAAGTCTTCTTAAAGTCCAAATTCATCCTCTTTTATTCCCACAGTTGGCCCGGTGCTGTCCACTGTCGAATGAGTCTGTCCCTGTCCAAAACCAGCGCTTTCCTGTCTGTGTCTCTGTCTGTCTGTCTCCTGTCTGTCTGATATGAGTGTTCCTGTTGTCTCTTTTCCTGCTCTCAAGCCAACTGACCAATGAGATCCCGAAGTAAGTAGAGACCCAAGGCGTTCTGGGTATTTTCAGAATGACATAATTTAAACTAACCTCAGACAGGTTTCCCTCCTCTCCCCCCACATCTCTAACAGATACCAGGGATTCTTCAAACGTTTATTATTCAATCCTTCCATCATGTACATCCAGCTGAAAAAGATCAAGTGATCTTTGATTATCTAAGGCCGTGGCCATAGTCCATCTCAGCAACTTTCACTGTCATTCTGCTGTAGAACAGAATGGCATCATTGGTTTTGTGTCACAAGCCAGTTACATTCAGTGCATGAGTGCATGCTAGAAGTGCATTTTGTTGAGCTCTCTTAAAAACAGTAATGTATTTGTAATCAAGGCAGTGGACTCTGCATGTGTGACCACAAATGAACACTCTCAGAGAAACTGTGTGGGTGACCTTGCAACCAATGTGTACACATGTGAATTTCTATACTCCCTCCCCCTTGTGTCCAGTGATGTGAAAAACAACCATTTTAGTGGCTAAGGATTGTAGGATCTTCACCACTGTCTTATTCTGTTGTCAGATTATGGACCATGAGACGGTCTGTGTTGAGATGTTTAACACTGTTTGGGAAGATAAATGACATAGACAGCAGTGAACAGGAAGGAGCAATCCAGCATTGCTGGCTTGGTGACCGTGTCCAACAGCATAAAGAGCTGCGTAAAATTTAATGTATTCTAAGCAGATCCCTCTCGAACTTCTAGGGCCGTTCTTAAGCCGTTTCATTTTGTTTGGCAGTTCCGTGATTAATTTCTAATGGAGACCATGGCGGAAAGCGAAATGACACATTAATCAAGGATTTGTCTCATTAGTTTAATATTTATGTATTAATACATACATAGAGCGCGTCACTCCGGAGTTGTATGCGGCTGTCCATTGTTTTAATAGATGTCGCTTCCTCTTGAAGTGGTACCCAGGACGAAGATTAATCTCGGCCAAGGAGGCGGACTGACCCCTCCGGATTTGTGTCATCAGTTCTACATGATTTGGTTTTGAATGGGGCTGTAAAAGTTAATTAATTCCTCGGGAGGCATTAACACCGTGGCACTGTGTCAGCTCCCCCATGTATTTTTCAGGTTTATGACTGGCCAGATCCATCTTCATCCTCAGGTAGTCCAGGATCAGATGGGCGACCACAGGGTAGTTATTGATTTATTCAGTTAGGTAGTCTTCTTCATTATGTGCCCTTCAGCCTCATTTTGGTTGTAATTAAAATTTGTCACTTGTTCTTCAAGGGGAAAATGACAAGCTTTGTCAGTGTTGGAATTTTTTTGTAACACCTGGTCAGTCATACTTATTTAGCCCTTATGAATGTAAATGTATTTGATATACACAAAAACAGACCCAATCCATCCAGTCAAAGCTCATAAAAAATAAAAAAGGCTTCTGGTAACATTATGCCTGGCATGAAAATCCAGTGCACCCCGTTATATGATTACACCCGCAAAGGAACAGCAGCATTTGGAGCCGTGCTTGAAAACTGACCAAAAACTCTGGCATCCTGTGTCAGACTCAGCAGCGGGGTAACAGCTGTCTAAAAACAGCAAGGCCGCAAGAGCGAGGGGTACCAGTTTAGCTGTGGTGGAGTGTCAGGATGAGAGGGCAGGCTGAATCATGCCAGGGTAGTCAGGTGTCACTGCTTGCGCTCCGGGGGGGTTGGGTCGGGGTGGGAAGAGGGTGTGTCTGTCTTCCATCTTACACTTATAGCATGCCCCTCACTCTCTCCCCGGCTCCTTAAGTCCTGGGTCACGAGAGGGACCGCAAAACAAGAGGTGAGTCCTGTGCTTAGTCGTCTTGCATCGTATGTTGCCCTCTCCCTGCCTGGCTTCACAGCACTTTCTGGGGGGGTTGTGGCATGGTTCTAAGAAATTATGGGAGTTGTAGTCCATTTTTACAGTACTTCATTCCCCATCTCACTTCTTTTTACAACATTACTCATCCTGCACGGGAAAATATTAGTCTCATTCACTTCATTTTCAGTTCAGTGAAAGTGGGAAGTGTGATAAGAAGGTATCACATTCTTGCATGTCTTATCTTAGATAAGGGTGCCATATAATACATAAAAATGTACTGAATAATACATAATAAGGTACCATTTTTTTTTTTTCGATAGAGAAATGATTTACTGAAACATTTGAGAATATTTGTCCATTTGACCTGAACACTTTGGTTTTTGTAGCAGTCTCTCTAATGGCCTCCGTGAGCAAATTATGTTTAGAAGCTGGGCTGCTAGCACACACTACCTCCCACAGACATGATGTTCAGTTCTGCCTTTTCGGTTTGAGTCATGGAGTGTCATTGATGGAAATTAAAAGCCCTCGTCTACACAAACACGTGCGACCTTTTGCGGTGGCAATGAGAGATTGTTTAGCAGATGTGGAGAGGGACACCCAGCTGGGCAGAGACCAGCTGCATCGGGTTTTGAGCTGTGGCTTGACATGCCAATGAGGGTAGTTCAGTTAACATGTACCGCATGCCTGTTCCGAAGCAAACTAGAAGTAAGTCTAAGTCTTTGTAAGTGAGTAAGGAGTAAGTAGGAGTAAGTCTACAGTATGTTTTTGAAAGTCTTGAATAAGGCCAATAACATTTGTGTATATTTTTTTAGTTAATATTCTATATATGTTTTTCAGTCTCAATTGTAAGTGTGGATATAAAAATGATATCAGGATTCTATCCTTGTATTTTGAAGTGCTTCATTATACCTAGTCTGAAAAGTTTGAATGTAGGCAAATATAGATGGCCAGAGGCTACAGCCCACGCCTCTTATGACGGGCTCGTCCGATTGGACGGCTGCTCGTCTCGGAGGGTTTGGAGCTGCTCAGGCACGTCCGGATGTGTCAGCCCGTGCTTTGTTCTCCCAGAAACGGGCTGATGGGGGATGGCAATTGGCCGCGGGGTGTTTTAAAGGGGTGTGAGCGCCGCCGAGAGAGAGGCTGATTGCCCTCATTATTGGAATTGGCACATAGCGCTTGACTTTCCTCTCTTTATTTCCCCATCCGGCTAAATGCTGCCGGCACGAAGTCAACCGCTGGTCTTCTTCCTGAACGGAGCCGCTTCCTTTTGTTTCCCTGATGCAGACAGCTAAGCTTTATGCCCTCGTTTAGATCTGATTTGAATAACGGACCATTTGTCCTCGTTAGCTTTTGCTGGCAGGGGCAGGTGCTCAATTTGGATGTTCCCAATTCCCAAAAAGGCAACGGGGCCGGGCCTCGGCCTGAGCCAGCGTTTTTCACAGCTGTCATGCCTAGGACGGGGGTTGAGAACTGGCAACCGCTTCCTGTGTCTGTGCTTCACATCCTGTGTGCGTTTGTGTGTTTTCTGTGTCTCCCATCAGCCTTTCTGTTTGCTGTGACGCCACTGTGTCATGTCTGTCGTCCCCTGTGTGTGCTGTGTCTGTGTTTGTCTCTCCGCTTCCTTCCACAGGGTCTGCTTGTGCCACTCGGTGCTCTCCACTCACAGGGTAGGCCGTCACACGCACACGTATGAAAAGCAACATGCTTTTCACATGCCATCTGTTGGAAAGCCACGCTGCAAACTGTGGCGCACTAAAGAAGAACTGCTCTGAAAAGAGTCAGCCCCGCTCAGCAGGTGGGGATCCAGGTGGTTATTTCTCTCATGTGGCACCTTCTTCTCCAATCTGCCACCCCCAGTGATCATGGAGGTCCACTCCCAGTAGGGCCGGGGGATACAGCATGTCCCGTGCCCTTCCGTACTTTACCAATGGGACTCACAGACCAGGGGCTCAGGGAAACCAGCCAAGCTGACAGCAACTACAGTTCCACTTTGCCTCTCTGAGCTGGCAATACAGGAAGAAGGGAGAGAGTCCAGGAGTCTGAACAGACTGAGCATGTGCAGGAGAAGGAGAGACCCTTCTAAATCCTCACTAAACAGGGCCCAGTCATATGCTCCACACAGTGGAGTGCCCATAAACCCTCACCCCTGGTCAGTCTGTTTTTTTCACTTGATTTTTGCAGTATAGATTAGGGGTCAGTAAACCAGTGGGACCTCCAACCCGAGGCCATGGAAGCACACAGACCAGCATGATTTGGAGCTTGCCCACAAATCTGGTTTCCATGGACACAGACCACAGAGTAAGCCCAAGATTACCCCTCAGAACTTGGAAAACATGAAGACAACTTTCCCTGTTGAACAATACAATTTCTGGTCTTCCGGGACATCATTAGCAGACTTCTTCAGGTACCTCCTGCCCCCGGCAACAGATCCAGGATCCTCTTCCTCATTCTTCACCATAACTCCAACCATTTTGCGTGAAAGCTGGATACTGATCCGGAGTCAGCACTTGGCGGCAGACTAGCCATACTCCGCTAAGTTGAGCGACACATTAAACTGAAAGTTGTCAGTAGGGGTCTCTGGTCCGGGATCGTGCGCGAGGTGAGTCAGTGACTCGGCGGTGACTGTTGACACCCCTCTGTCTCTCTGTCCCCCCCTCCCCGTCCTCAGTGAGAAGGCGATGCAGGTGAACAGGTTCGAGCTGAGCATCAGGACGGAGGCCACCCACGGCCTGATCCTGTGGAGCGGAAAGGGCCTGGAGCGCTCCGACTACATCGCGCTGGCCGTGGTGGACGGCCACGTCCAGATGACCTACGACCTGGGCTCCAAGCCGGTCGTGCTGCGCTCGTCCGTGCGGGTCAACACCAACCAGTGGGTCCGCATCAAGGCCAGCCGGTATGTGAAGACGCGGGCAGGGTGGGCGAGTGGGTGGGGTTGTTCGGGATTGGAGCTTTGGCTTAACAGGCCATTTTATTGGCTCGTTCATACAACAGCATATGTAGCCTACTGTATGTAAGCCGCTCTGGATGACAGCATCTGCTAAATGACCATAATAATATTGTAATAATGTAAAATCACCACATAGGGCGTTGTTGCAATGAAACAAATTGTTTGCCCTGTAAGTCTCTATGCACTTAAGCGTTTGTTGCTACAATAGCTGGATATTTAAAGGTGTACATGTGTAGAGAGTTTACACTAAATGTTTGCCTTCACTCCTACTCACATCTCTCTCTCCCCCTCCCCCTCTCTCTCTTTCTCTCTTCCCCTCCCTCTCTCACTCCCAGGGTGCTGAGAGAAGGCTCCCTGCAGGTTGGTAATGAGGCGGCAGTCACCGGGTCGTCACCCCTGGCGGCCACACAGCTGGACACAGACGGGGCCCTCTGGCTGGGTATGTTCCGCACCTCTCTGACAGCCCCACACAGACCCCTCTAAACTGCCCTGCCCTGTGCTGGCTGGTCACATAGCACTAGTCATCGTCAACCCTGCGCTGCCATTGGCAAGTGAGGATTCATGAACCACCTGTTGGGTGGAGCTATCAGGCAATGTCAGCTATTGGTTTGATTTGAATTCCATGAAAAAGCTTTGCCTCCACGGAAATGAAAATTTGAGACCAGACCAGACCAGACCCTGGTCAGTTGCAGTCAGGGAGACTCTGTGTTTAAACCAGGAACACAGCCAAATCTGACCAGCTCCTTTTGTCAAGGCAGTGACTAGTGAAAGCTGGTTTAAGGAAGGGTCTGCAGGTGCAGGTAGCATGAAAATTTCATCAGAAAGCACGATTCCAGGACCGAGGATTTGGGTAGCCATCGTCTTGATTTCCCCCCATGGAATAAAATTAAAGTGCGTCAAGCCGGCACCACAGTTTTCCATTCACGGCCGGTTATCTGCGGGGCGGCAGCGGGGAGCTCGCCCGGCCGCGGAGGGTGCCGGCCACGGGCAGCCGCACCTCCGCCCCGGTGCACCCCGGAGTCGCCCCCGCGCCCCGCCGCAGCTCGATCGCATTACCCTCAGGGGGCCCCCACATCAAGAGTCGCTCCTGCAAATCCACTCTTTCATATCGCATTATTTATTTATATGCCTGTTCCGCTTGTCACTCGAATGAAACGCGCCCCGGCGATCCAGAGTCCCCGGGCGCACAATCCGATTAAAGGGAAAAAAGGCCGAGGAAGGGGAGAGATTAGCGGCAGGCGTACCAGCTGAGGGATATACGCAGCATACAGAATGTATGAATTACAGTGCAGTATAGCAGCATGAAGGCTCTGGCGTTGAGCTATGCATGTGCCAGGTTGTCCCTTTGCTGCCACCTAGTGGCTGACAGAATGAACTGTGACAGTATGTTGTATGTTTGGGAGCTGAAAAGTGAACTTCCAGAACTTCAGTAGGATAAACTGATTATTAAGTAATGTCAGGACAGATGAAATTAAAATAAGCACAGATTAAATAAGCACAGTTTTGAAAGTTATGTAAAATGCAAATTTTATAATAACTATTATACTAAAATGGCCCATTTTATGTTGCTTTAAATGTTATTTAAATGTTACATAATGAGCTTTCTTTTTTATTTTAACAATGGAATATTAACCTGGCTCATCAGTTTACTTGAAATATAAAATGACAGGATCCCTTTACCAATCAGAGAACCCACAACCAGCTTTGCAGATTTATTCATCATATTATTATCAGTCTGTAATGTGTCAACATGTACTGCTCTTTCTCTTCAACACTGTTCTAATTACCAACCTATCTGTCTGCTTTTTTATAGAGTGCCCATGTATGTCCATAACCTCTCGGCTTCATCTTATATTTGTTTGTGTTACCGCCAGTGTCATCTCAATTAACTAGATTGGCAGCCATGGGCTCAGCCCTATTCCCCGGTTATCACCATGCCATTATGGCATCTTGTGCCCAAAAGTTGGCTATATAGATCATTATTTTACTTTCACTGAAGAAGCTTGAAGTTAACCAATGGTAACCTTCGGACAAGACAGCTCATTGGGCTCATTTTGCAGATGCTGTATTGTATTGTGACTGCCAGGCCTAGTTAATGTATACATCACTGGCTGGCTACCTTTTCTGTGACTTGGATCCACTGCTTATGTCATGCTCTGGTGCCCCCAGGTGGCTTGGAGGAGTTATCGGTGACGCGCAGGCTGCCCAAGGCCTACAGCACAGGCTTCGTGGGCTGCGTGAGGGACGTGAGTGTGGATGGCGTGGAGCTGCACCTGGTGGAGGACGCCTTAAACAGTCCCAAAATACTACACTGTTCCGCCAAATAGCCTGGCGCCGCCTCCCCCACGCACACCATGTCAACTGCTGTAATTATTTTCTATTTTTGTATACTTTTCATTGCTTTTTATATATTGAAAAAATTACATTGTTTTAATTTTTTTGTTGTGGTTGTTTTATACATTCTTATTTTTGTCATTGTGATATTTTGTTGTTTTTATTTTTTTTTTTTGTTTGTTTATTTTTTTAATTCTGCTCCTCTTTGCCGGCACGATTGTTGAACTGAGAGTCACGGCTGTGCGTGGCATCGAGATACAAAGTCCGCCCTGGTTTCTTTCTGCTGTTTAAAGAGAAAAAGAAACGATCCCTGCTCGTTACTTGAGCGGCGGTGAGCGACATTGGTGCTGGTGTCTTCTCTGTTGCCTTCTTTTATTGCCGTGGGTCCACTTTGCTTTTGTAAGCGCAGCATCGGTACATTCCCCTGTTAACAGCTGCCACAGTGTGTCAGTAAACGCAGTGTACATGTGTCGCAGTCCACAGGCATCGCACAAGGGAAGAGGTCGTCCCTCCTCCCCGGTCGTTCCACTTTTAGATTACGGATTACTCCGGAGCAGGAAAGGTTTATGTTTTGAAAGAAGCTCCATTTTCTGTGATGATTTCATTATTATTTTTTTAACAATTAAACAAAAGTAACTGTGGTAATGACAGAGGTAATGAACCTCTTAATACATCTTCACATTTGAGAAACCACTGAGGCACTTTGGGCCCCCCCCTTTCCCCTCACCGCATTTACCTGTGAAGTCTGACATTTTGGGCCTGTCTACAAATGTCTTTCTATTTGTATTTTTAAATCCACGGCCAACTCAAAGTCCGACAGACAAAATGGCAAGCATTCCGGAATGCCTCACGCTCAATGGCGTTCGCATGGGAATTTTACAAGAACAGTACACTTGTCTTTCACATTTCAGAAATGAGTAGGGAAAAGTAGATGGGAAATACATACCTGAAACTGTGAATGTGTCCATTTTACTTCAGGATTTGTCTAGTCACACAGGTACCATGCATTAGATGTTATGGGATAAAAAGCAGTGCATTTCTCCCACTGAACACTCATGCTGCAAGCTGCTCCTTTATTTTGTTTGTTTTTTGGCCTCATTTTTACTTTATGTTTAAAATGTGTTAAAAAGTGCAAAAAACGCCTTACGGGCACAGAGGTATATGTACTGGTAGCATTCACTATAATGGATTGGCATTGTTTTGACAGTTTGTTAGTGATCTGTCATCCATACGTTAGATGCAGCCACTGAGCTGATTTTTTCTAGTTCTGTTTTGGTATTTGACTTTCAAATTGTTCCGAAAGAAAAAGGTGACCTGTGATATATGACACCACTAGGAGGCGCTGTAGCACAGGAAAAAAAAGAAGGGCACGAGATGAATGGAGAAGGGGGCAGAGCAACTGAGCAGAGGACTAGGGGTCCATTCCCTCAGCTGCATATAGAGAATATCCCCGAATACTCAAGGAAATGACTGCATTTTAAAAAGACTGACATTTTTCTAAATGAGAATGGTGTCGTCGTGATTAAAAGTAGGGAAGTCAAGTGGAAACATGTCACAGCTCACACCCACAGACCTTAAGAACAGCAGTAAATCATTTAAAACTAACAATGATAGCAAATGAAAACAGTGGTGCATGTGTTGTGGAGGTCGCCGGCGCAAGGACAGGCAAGAATTTGCGCAGCTTCAGAGTTCATGTTTCTACTGAAACTGGTGTACAAATCAGTTGTGAGGAAAGGGCTGCAAATCAACCAGTGGGCTAAAACAACCACTCATGAGCTCAACAGGATATCACCAGCCCTGCGAACTGACATCATATCACACTATCAAGCGTGTGTTCTCGTAAACTTTCCCCTTGAAGAAGACGTGCGAGGGAGCATTTTTGTACAGCTCTGCGAACTGAGGTGCAGATATGAACAGTGTGTTACTGTGGAGGTCTTTTTTTGTGTTATACACTGGAATTGAACATGTTCTTAAGAATACACTAAACTTTCTTCAATGTTCCTATGTCTGTGTGAGGGGTGATTGGGGGGTTTTAAACAACATATTTATGTATCTATATTTTGAGGGGTCATTGAGAGGGGGGAGGGGTGGGGGAGTTTTGGCTTTTGCCAGACTAAAGTAGATGGGGAGACTCTCATTTTTATATCAGCTACGGGCAGCAGTTATCCCAGCACTGTGCTATATATATTGTATGCTGTTGAAATTAATATTGCAAGCAAACAAAAGCAGCAACTTAATTTAAGGAGGTTTTTTATATATATTCCCATTGTTGTTCTTTTTAAATGTATCTTATATAGCTGTGGGTACTATGAAATTCCTGTGTCCTCAGTGTACTCAGAAAACAATCCCTGGGGTTGAAGAAATTTAGATAAACAATGTTACAGAGGGATAAAAACTGTCTCAGAAATGCCTTAAAATCAACAAACCGCCCCACCCGGTGACACAAGTTATGTGTCTGTATATTGCTGTGCTCTTATCAGTATACTAGTCTCATAATAGTAGCTAATAATGATTGATATTTTTTAATGAATGATTATATTTAAGGGACTGAAAGAGAACACCCTTCTTGGTTCCTTATTCATGTCTTGCGGATTTCCAGTCTGCCCTTTGTAAAGCTACTGTTTGAATTATTGACATATACCTGAAGGAATACCTGCACAGAACAAGAGTGGCATGACAATACCATTACTAACTTTATTACTTGTGTCTCGTGTTCCTACCACCACGAAATAAAGTGTAAAAAAATCTGTGTAAAGACTCCTGTGTTTTTTAATGTCTGTGGTGCTGCCTCTCACAACTTGACCAGCCTGAGCTACAAAAAAACACATACAAAGACACAACTGATGGTGATAGCTTTTGTGTCTGCCCAGGCCCCCATTAAATTTGGTGACATGTTAAAATGATTTTTATGCCCTAATGTACGATTGTGAATTGTTGCTGCTGTGGTAAATAATGTAACATCATTTTCTTTGTATTATGAACCATGAATTTAAAGTGTTCAAGTGTTCAGTTAAAGTAGTCTGGATGTGGCAGCATGTGTAGCTATTACTATTATAAAAGCCTGGATATGTCTCCTACGTAAACATGGGAGAGGTGCTCAGACATCAAGGCTCTCTGCTGACCATTCTGCATTTGACAGACTCATGACAAATATGAATGGGCATCTAAGGAAAGCCAATGGTGAGATGTTGTGAAGACTGACAAATTTCAAGCTTGTTGTGACAACCTGCTTTGCATGCCCAACTATGTCCAACTGTTTTCTGTTACTTAGTAGATTGCTCCAATGGAACTTAAAAATCACAACATCATCTCAAGAACTTACTGCTGCGTGAACTTAAAGTAATAAGACGAATAGTAAGAAGTAAGCTACTGTTCTTTCTCCTTTTTTGTAGTGAAGCTGAGATTGCTCCCACTTGCTTTGGGCAAGTTTTGTTAACTCATCATGTAGAAAGCGGTTATCACACTCATGCTTTCATGTAATTTTTTTTTTCTTCAAGATTTGTCGTTGCCCCCACAAAAAGAACATGCTGGGGAACATTGCTGGAAAGGGGTGAATGTGGCTGAACTATATAACGACCTCTCTGTGCCTACAAATCAAATGCCACCAGTGATCTCACACCGCGTGATGCCTGAAGCTGGGGGCAGAGAAGGCCTCGCTTCAAAACTCGCTGAGTTTTTTCATTGCCCCGACAGAAGAACCGTCTGGACAGAAAATAGGGACGGCATTATCTAAGCAGCTATATTTAACCCGCCCCTCTCCTGGGTTCCCAGTCCCATCCCTCTCCCCTGCTTTTTTCTTGCCGTATTCTCTCCCACCACTTTAATAAATGGACTCTTTCTTAATTAAAACAAGGGTTCAGCTGTCCGGCTGACAGAGGCCTTGCGGTTCCTCTCCTTCCAAAGGGGTTTGGTGTTTGGACCTTGGGGCTTGTGAGGCCCTTGGTGATGAGGTCATCGGGCCGTCCTCAACCACTGCCAGCTAAGGGTCAGCACTGAGCAAGGAGCTCATCATGTAGTTGCCATGGGGGCAGGAGTGCAGTGCTGGCTGCCAGTGGTCACTGCCCTTCCCCTCAGTGCAGCGGGGCATAACTTTGCAGTGTCACAGCTGGCCAACCACCTTCTAACATCATAATCTGCATGAGTATCTCATGGGTAGGGCACACTGGTATATAACACCACTTCAAGAAGGACCATAGTGAACAAGTGTCTGTGGGTTTAACTGTACTTTAAATACATATCAAAGACCATGAGTGTAAGAAACCATGTTGTTTTACTGAGTGGTTGACTAGAACGACGAAGTCGTAGCAGTCACGCACGGCTTTCACTCGAAATGAGAAGGAAAGCTTAAATGATGACAGAGTGGACTCTAGCCACCAGCAGAAGTTAGTTCTACAGCTGAAGATGTCAGCAGTCCCTCGCAGGGAAATAATCACACGGCTGAAAACCCATCGTTTCAGTCCTCGGCAGAACCTTGCCCCTCAGCCCCGAGCCCGCAGACAGATTAACCGACGATTACCAGAGCCCAGTGACGTCAATGCCGGTATGAAATTGTAGCGTTGACGTTCTGAGTTGAGCTTTCTGCTCACATCAGCTGGGCAGATGCCGCTGGACCATTTCTTTTGTTTTGCTCAGTCCTGAGATGAAAGAAAATGTAAAAAGAAACGTGGCCAAATAATCGCTATCCAACTATTTGAAATATTCGTCAAATAACGATCAAATAGCAAGACCCCCTTCACCACACCTCTGGGGTAAAGAAAAAAAAAGTTAAATCATTGTCGTATAAATAAGACAACCTCAATGAACAATGGTGCATTTAATCCAGCCGACGGCTCACTTTGATCTGATTTGCATCTGCAGTCCATATTTGTATTCCCCATAAAACGGAAATAACAACAACACACTAAAGAAACAAGTGGCAAAGGAAGAATTACATTGTGAAGCTCCGGAAACGGCAGAGGGACGGTTAAGACGTTATCATGTGTAATTGTAAAAAAAAAAAAAAAAACTTTTAGACTGTTAGTGTCTTGACAACCACTGTTAATTAATTAAGCAGTTAATGTAGACATTGGGGACTTACACAACTGCTCCTTGTTAAAATTCCGGTACTGTGTTTTGTGTCCCCGAGTCACTTGCAAGCGCTCTTCAAATAATCAAAAACATTGTGCGGTGCTCAGTCCAGTCAAACAATTTCCATTATAATTTAATTGATTCAGGCCATGAAGTTAGATGGAGCTAAAAGCTGACACAAGGAAATCTAATACATTCAGGAAGATGGAATAGGCCAGTACAGTTATGCTTTGGCTTGTGATACTTTATCCATTCAGCTAGCCATTCTTAAATGACAGAGCGTGCTTTCATGCCGTAAATTGTAATGCAGGCTGGGGCGTGCCCATTTCATTAAATGTCATTAAATATACATTGTTTCACATTGTTAAGAGCTCTTTTAAAACTTGGCACCACACCTGACTTTAACTGCTCTCAAAAAAAGTTTAGCCCCAGCATAACTACCGACGAAAGCCTAAAATAGCAGACCCGCCGGAAACAAATTTAGATCTGCAGAACAACAAATGAGTCATGTTATCAGCGTCAGATTTAGCGGTGTTGGTTTAAAATGCGTTGCTTTATTTTATTTTTTATAACGTAGCCTACCACATGACACATTTGGTCATAGTCGCTATTTACGAGTGGTGTTACTGCCAGTGTATCTGTATGAAATGACCTCATGCTATTGGCTGTGTCCTGCACCGCTAAGAAAGCACAAGAAACAATTATGCAAATATAGGTATGTAAATGCAATATAACAATAGTACGCGAGCACGATAAACTCACACCAGCGTGTATTCTGAGTTGAGGAGGCTTCATTTGTGTCTGTTGTAGAATTGAGTTATGTGCAGTTGATGTAAGAGGCGGGGTCTGCGATTGCGATAGGTTCTTGGAGTTGAACATTATTTAACAGAGAGGGAGAGCGACGGACGAGGCACAGAAACGGGGAAAGACTTGTCTTATTTCCCCTCGTCGTCCCCCTATAACATTTTCTCCGGAACCTGACAGCTTTTGGAGATTGCTATGACGTCTCGCAGGTAAGCCAAAGGTGATAACGAACGTTACGGTGAACTTGAGGGGCTTTTGGACTCCTCTGTGGCGATCTAATGCAGCGTTAACCGCAGATTCCCGGGATTTGCAGAGCATAAGGGTCGAACTTGATTTCATATCCGACTTGCGGCTGCCTGGACACGGGTTCCTTCGCTACTCCAGACGCCTGTTCCCCTCTGGCCCTAGCATTAAAAAAGTAATTTCTGTAACAATTGCCATCAGAATAATTCAGCCCTTCGGTATTTCTTTCTGCTTAGATCATAAAGTTGAAACGTACGGGTACTGCAAAATATCACGGCATGATTTCGTTAGGGACCTGATCATACCAACTAGTCCAATATTACCACTGATCTCTTGGGTATTTACCGTGCCTATCGTTTCAAGAACTTAAGTGAAGCTGTTTGCATGCCAAATCAGCTAGTACTTTGTGATGTCCGTTGACCCTAGCAATTTACAATCATGTTGCATTTACATGTACTTATGTGAGCTAGCCTACAGTATTGGTATTTTTTAAAAACACGGTGACCGCAAAGTAACTGTCAGGTTGATTTGACACATTATTGTGCAGCAATGCTCATTGATGAAATGACTTTAAAACACGCGTGTCTTCCTGAATGGAGATAATATTCCACCGTTATCTGTTGTGCAAACTTTACCGCTTTAACGTCATGTTACCCCGCTCTGCAGTTGGGTCAGACTTTTACTATTGTATTGAAGATGTGACATTGTAGCGACCAGTGACAGAACTTGAACCCAGGTCACCATCGCGTAAGGATACGCACCATACACATACAAGTAGGCGAACAACTTGGCCTTAACTAAGTGTGAAATTTACGTTATTCCAGACTTCAGTTTCAGTTAATTGTGGCTTGGTGCCATAACGGATATGCCCCGATCACCTGTGCAGCGCAGCTGGATTGAGTTATTATTCTACCTGGGTTGTCTGCCGTTAGTTGATATGTTATAAATTTTTGATGCCCTACTGGCAAAATGCCTCTTGCCGCAAGTATATGGTCAAAATGTGTTATCGCTAAGATGTATGTTTTCGACTTTCAAAAGATAACCTATACCACATTTTATGCATGCATGATACAGACCTCACTGTCCCTTAGATGATTGAAATGGGTTATGTTGGTTTATTAAAACAAAAATAATAAATAAATAAAGTGATTAAGGGCTCGCGCGACCACAGCGATCAGACTAATATGACTCAAACGCAGATGCGGTATTTTGCTTGCAAGGGTTCAAACAGCACGTCAGTTGTTGGGCTTTGTAAGGCTACATTCATTGAGTGGATATGAAACGATTATGAAGGAGATTAGAAAAGTATTAACCTCCAATTGAGACTTGGTGTTCTGTGCTCTCGTCTTTGAAGTGTTTTTAAGGTTGGCGTCATTATTTTACCTGATAACCAGTACTCCTTAAGATGTTCAGCTGCCAATGCAACCTTGTTTATACATTATACTCATTGTGTGTGTGTGTGTGTGTGTTGGGGGGTTTTTTATTTAGTTTTTGTTGAAAACATTTAAGTAAACTTGTTGCATGGTAGTGGTCCACCTCCACTAATCTTGGTCATCAAAAATACTTAATGCAGTATTCAACATTCATTGCCCATTTTATTTAGAGTGACATTTTAATTGAAATTAAGATTACTGGCTGAAGCAGAGTATATTAAAAAGACTGAATTATAGACTCTGGAAGACGCTATAGTAAGTGTTGTAACAACATTGCAGTTTGAATTGACACTGTACATAATGCATGAATTACAGGGAGGGTAAGTTGTAACATTGTACAGTAAAATGCATCCCCTGCAAGTGCATCTCCTGAGCATAATTTTGAATGTTACATGGAGAGGGTGAACCATCTTGGGTTGTGTAAAATATCTTTGTCGGTAGCATTACACAAAGGAATTCACTCACAGTCAGTGTTTCCCCCAATAATGAAGTGGCCCCAGTTGGTCTTTGTCGGGGGAAAATATCATTGTTGCTGAATATTGACTGAATGTGAATATTTCTTTTGGATTGTTTAGTGGTCACTTAGCCTTCACAATTGTCTTGATCTCACCCCCTTACGCAGGTGGAAATCCCCCATTGTATTATGAAACACATGTGCTGTGCTGACCTTGAGCCTTTACTTAAGTTGTCTTCAGGATAAAAAATGACAGCTGTTGAAGAATGGCTGTCAGCCCATTGTGTTGTATGATTGCAGCTCTAATTCCTTGTTAGGTTTTAAAAAAAAAAAACTCAAAACCCCATTGGAGGTTTACTCTGTCTTCTTGGATAGAAAGGTTTCTGCTAATTGTGCAGGGAACGTTACAGTCTTATGCTTCCCACACATAATTTCCATCTGTTGTAGGTTCCAGGAGTATATGCTGTAAGTATATAGATGCAGCGTTTGGTTAGAAAATGTATTTGCTATGACAGCAGTGTGGTAGGGGTTAATTGCAGGAGGTAATGTTCTCTGATGATAATCATTATGACATTTTCAACATTGCCGTTGATGACAGGGTACCAAAAAAAGAAAGTTGATTATGTTTATTAGTGTTTGGTTACGCAATATCCATGTGGCTTTGACAAGCTGTCCTTCTCCCTCTCTTTCTCATGTAGATGCGCGCACTTGCACGCACACACTGACGCACAGACACACACACACATACACACGCGCAGAAAATATGGCTGCTATTTCAGGTATGGAACACAGCAACAGAAAAGTGCTGATGATTCTACTGGCCCTCACAGTGATAAATCAAGCGCTGACCTACATGTTTTTAATGGACCTCCTGTCTCCTCGGACTAATTTTACAGGAACCCGAGGCATCGGCTCTCGTTCCTTAGTTACTAATAACAGGGGGAGAGGCAAGACAGAAGTGGAGGGAGGAGGGAGGGAGGTAACCCCTTCAAAAAGTCGATTTTGGTCTCAAAAGTATTTCTTGTGAAGACTTTTTTTTTTTTTTTTTTTAAAGCAGGGAGCTGTGACTCATTGTTGAAAACACTGGGCTGATAAGCAGGCAGGAAATCAACGGCCAAGGTGGAGAAATGAGATAGCGTTCCCAAAATTTCCAGGAATTCAGTGGGTCCAAGTTGTGACCCGAAGCCTGGTGGGATGTTGGGGTCTAAAAAACAGGCCCAAAAACTCCATAGCACTCAGCACAAGCGTCTAAAAATGCTTATTCCCAAGTACCCCCTCCCTACATGTGAATATGTTAATATGGTTTGGAGTGTTTGGAAAACCTAGTGGAATGTATTTAGATAATCAATTTACAGCACTACCCAGTCAAATATTTACATTCGGTTCAGGTTGTGTGGGTCTGGGGAAAAATAGGTCCCTTCCTGCTTAAAAACAAGTTGGGTTTTGTTTGGTTTTATTTGTAAACCGAGTGACTGGACTTGTGCTTTCCCAGTGTTGTAACGTCCTGTGTTTAGTTCAGTGCACTGCTCTGGCGTTTTTGAACGCAAAAATTTCGTCAGAATTGCGCCATACTGTATCAGTGGCTTGTAAGGGGACCGGATGGAAGTTTGACTGTCCCCCCCACCATATAAAGAAGCGTGGCCATGGTTCTCCATGGGTCTCCATGTTGTTCCTGTCCCTGCATTTCCTCCCTCGGACAGACAGCAAGGACAATGGATCTCTGGGTCTTTCCCACTGAGGGGGCACCTGGGAGTAAGAGGAAGTGATTGTTTTTATTCCCAAGAACAGAGATGAAACCATGTCATCATTTGTATGAGTTGTAAAGGTGTGCCATTTGTATTCAAAATGAATTGGAAAAGTTTCATAACTCTGTAACTATTGGAAACAGCAGTTTTTTTCCTCTATGACGCAGTAGCACAGTTTGTAAGTCCTATATTTTATATAGCCCTATATATATAATGCCATGTTATCATGTTATACACACACAGAAACACATGTATGTGTGTCTATATATATATGCATATATATATATATGCATATATATATGCATATATATGAGTGATCTTCAGTTGTGTGTCCCCTTGGTCTTTCAGATGACTCATCAGCCTGCCAGATATAGTCTAAATATAGTGTAGTCTAAACACGACACAGCCGACATGAAGTGTTGGCACTCCAGAGCCAGAGGCGCGCAGACACATATACCTGCATGACGGCCTGCTTAAATTATACTGGAGGGGTAATTACTCGTCAGCAGAATCCCCTGACCTCTGCATGTCTAGCAGAGTTCTCCTCTTTGGTTACCTAAGGTTAACTGCTCTGCTGCAGAGCTTTCGAATGGAAGAACAGGACAAGCTGAGGATGAGAAGTGTGCTACTTGCAAATGGGGTTTGACTGAATGGGAAGTTAACCAATTGTTGCAGTGTAATATATTCTGGGGGAAAATGCAATGACCTATAATGATGATAGAAAAAAGGCAGCCAGTTCTTTAAGAATGCCTTGCTGCATTATAGGGTAATGATTGACTCACTTAACTTGCTATCCATTCAAAAGCTAATAAGTAATGTCAATGGCTATGTGGGACTTAAAAAAATTGGATGTTGTGTGAAGCACTTAAGCATCAATTCCTAATGAACTGTTTGGCACATTGACATGGAAATTATCATGGATGTTCCCAGAGTGACCCTCTGTCGACGTCATTTGGAAATATTTGAATACATGACGCGGTAGTTGTATTGGAGTTTGTGCAAACCACATACACATTTGCAAACCACACATCACATTTGCAGCTGCATCAGTTTAGAAGTTTTGGCAAGTAGTATTCCACTCCCACACATTACTACAGATTTGGCCTCATATTAGTCAGCCATATTGGATTTTTTAAAGCTCTCCTGTGTAAAAATGATCAATGTTACAGATGTACGAAAAGCATGTCTCATTTATATCGCAATTTCCAAACAGCTTTGTCAATGACACTGTTGCCTAAGGTAACAGAATTTGCATGGTGTGGGGGCCATGTTGGATTTTCTGTTAAAAGCATAAATGGTAATAGCACTTGAGGTGTAAGGACGGAAGTACATGTTTTTTTTTTCCACATTTCTAATATCTAAACTGACCTCTGTCGAAATCTGCACAAAACACTGCAGCACAAAACAATATGGCTGCCATGAGTCAGTGAAGTTAGGGAGTTTGCCAAAATGCGTACAGCTGCTACTACGACTAGCATTTATCAGCCTCAAAGATTAATGAACTCTATGTGACTAACCAGGAGTAGATAATTATATGGGTTCTTATATAAAAGACAAGCAAAAACACTTCCTTAGCAAGGTCAAACCAATGTGACTGTTTCACTCATGGAGACAGGAGCATGGACCTATTATGTGTAATTTCTTTCCAGGATCCAAAGGTCTTTGGTAAACAGGTGAGGCTCCTGTGCCGAGGTCCCTTTTTTCCTGCCTTGGCCTGTGCTCTACTTGGACAGCCTTGTGTTGATTCAGATGGAGCAGGCAGAGCGCCATGTCTATGTGCTCATCTTGTTTCTCTTAACTGCAGATTTAAAAAAAAAAAAAAAAAAGTTGTCCTTCTGAAAAATAGTGTTGCATATTAGTGGACAACATAAGCTCTTGTGAGCCATTTAAACATTTTATTTCTTTAATTTCGCTGCACAAAATGGACATTGGAAATGGAAATGCTGATTGTATACATTTTGTGTACATCACAAATAGTATTGATTTAAATTGAAAGTACACAGCAGATATTTATACACGTATATTGTAATATAGTCAAAAGATCTTTTTACTGACTCTTAAAGTTATTTTTAAACACTCCTGGTGCTACTGCTAATAGTTCCAAGTAGTTTTTGTTGTTGAGCAGATGGCTTGTAATTTTTTCAATATTACAGAAGTCTGAGAAAGTGGATGCAGTTTCAAGGATGGTGCATGTTTGAAGTGGAATTTTGAATGCAATGACTGTAAATACTTTATCTTAAAGACAAGATGGGGAGTAACAGTAGCCAGAAGAAAATCAGACACACAAAAGTTAAGTAAACTGAGACCATCAACTGAGATGTGATTGAAGATAAAAAAAAACCCATAATATGGCTAGACTGCAAAGAGGTTTTTCAGGAAATGAGGGATAATTGAGCTAATTGGGGATCCTGTTGCTCTAACCTTGATGAACATCTCATTCCAGCTCTGGGAGAATGGAGAAATATTTAGCTTTAGCAGTGTAATATCCTAAAAGAAAAGTTAGCAAGTAGACAATGTTCACAATCAATGGTAGAGAATGTAGAAAAAAATGACAGTTGATGATGAAGGGAAGCAGAACAGTTAACAGTGGTAAGCAATAATAATTGAGTGAAAATAAATATGTTAACCTATTTTTTTAAAGTGTCAGCTCTTTAAAAGCAGTTCATTTTACTACAGAGTCTCTTAAAATATGACAATACCTTGTAAAATATACATTGCATTTGGCAAGAGGACAAAATTTATTTCTGAACTTTTCTGTTAGGTCAGACAGGAAGTAACAGGAAAAAGGGCAAGCTTGAAGTTTCATCCCAATTAAGTAACTACTAATTTCGGAAAAGGAACTCATTTTGGAGTGCAGGCACTCATGTGTAATAACCTGTCTCTTGAAAGGTTATAACCATTGTTTCACTGAAGAAAAATCCAGTCGTATTGAGATGGCTCTTCTCAAATTGTTGACAGTTAGAGGTAGACTGCGATGCTGTAATTATAACAAAAGAACATCGGTGTAACAACTATAAGCCCAGTATGTTTCTAAATGTTGTGTCTTGATTTTTTTTTCTATCCAACCACATTTGCAGAAACTCTCAGGTGCTTGTGCAAGTCAGGTAAGACAAATAAATACACCATGAATCATGCCTCTCATTCCCCATCATTAGTGTGTCCTGAGATCAGGGATGACATCAGCGCATTGAGAGCTAAGGTCA
This sequence comes from Megalops atlanticus, assembly GCA_019176425.1. Taxonomy (NCBI): domain Eukaryota; kingdom Metazoa; phylum Chordata; class Actinopteri; order Elopiformes; family Megalopidae; genus Megalops; species Megalops atlanticus. The sequence goes on from CM032879.1 coordinate 9,573,574, forward strand.
ATCCCTGCTCAGACCAAAATGGCCAGACTCAACATCCCATGTAGTGCCAACGCAACCGATTGCTTGGTGGCGTATATTCCTAGTCAATGTAGTGGAAGACCCATTAACTGAATTCCTCATTAAGCTCAGTGCATCCTTCTCAGCAAAGGGGCACAAGAGCACTTTGGTTGAGAGCACAGTTCCTAGGATGCACTGGGTGTGTCAATGATTTCACTTGCCAGGATGACATTTTTTTTGTTTCCCCTTTCATTTTTCATGATGCATTTCCCATTGTTATCGGTGTTACTTTTCTGTGGATCATCAAATAGCCAGGTCCCAGCATACAGGCATCTTAATGGAAAAAAGAAAACACTTTAATTCCTTTTTATTAAATGAGTGAATGGTAATTTGCTAAATGAGTTGCATTGACAGAAAGGGACACTGATAAGAATAATTTCTGTTCTTATAGCTTTCATTTCTGTTCAAGACTTGCATTACAAAAGGAAATAAATCTATCCAACATCTGTACATCATGTGCCTCCATAACGCACACTTTTGGACATTGACAAAGAGTGACAAACAGCAGTACTTATTTACCAGCTTGTCGTCTTTTGTTTAAACCCTGCCAAGATACGCCCCAGCTGTAGACTGCGACACTTGTTCTTGAATTTGCAAGAGTTCAGTTTCAGATTAGTTTGGTTGTCAGGCTGTTCATAAATGTTTCTTTGAGCAAACCTTGCAGTGAACAATATGCATGCCACCCCAGTTAGACTTTTTTGATGTTGTTAGCTATATGGCAGCCGCCCACTAGCCAACTAAATGCCTGCGAAAAAGAGTTACTGCATGCACACTTCATATCTGTACAAACAGTGAACCAAACGGTATTGATGACGGTGGTGTTATTACATATATTGCAGCATTAAAAATAAAAAAAAAACTAATTACACAAAAACTAAAAAACTAAGCTTGGATTCAGTAACTGTAAATTCACTTAAGTGTAAATTAAAGTACTGTTTGCTTAAACATCTGTTCTTATGAAGGCAGTGACAGCTTGTGTTGCCATAACGATTTGAGGTGAGAAATCCACAAAAGCCGGCTTGATGTTCAAAGGTTAAGTGCCGTTAATTGATGTCATGTGATTGCTGTGCAAGTTTGCTGAAATGCATGCAGTGGTTGTATAATCAGGGGCAGTTTTTAAGTTTTTAAGAATAGAATTGTAGTATTGCAACATCAGCATTGCTAGCTTGGCATTTTTCGGATGGTTCAGAAGTCTTTACTTACACATGAACGCACTAAGAAATGAGGGTTCCATTCACTGGTTTTCTGAAGCTAAACCTCTAAAATGAAACCTCGCCAAATTACTGCCATGACTTGCTGACTAACATATGCTGTTTATAAATTGGCATTCGTTTTACTGAAATCCAAATGTCTGGCACTTTATGAACTTGTGATAAAGCCAGCTCATATTGCAGAAAACAATGCAATGCCTGGCTGCCTCTACCTCTGGCATATTTTTACAGCTATCCTACAGTTATATTCACTCAGAGGGACAGCGCAAAATAGGAGTGTGACAGGTACTTGATTTTGAAATGTCATTAGCAGTTACCATCACACTAGCCTTTTCTCACAGATGCCAAAGTTTCCAAAAATTTGGACCCGGACATTTTTGCGCATGCTATTAGTGCGCAAAGCAAATGTAACTGCATTCATCTTTTGGAAAGGCTGTTTGCCTTGTACGTCATGTTCTCCTTACAAAAAATATTAAATTAATTTATAAACCATTTATGCCCTTCCAGTTCCCTAAAGTATGAACTGATGGCCGTTAAAGAGGAACCTAGTTTGATTTGTATCTTCTAAACACGGCCAATTGGCATTGTTCACAGTATGAAGTATAGTTATCATAATCACACTTTTACAGTTATCACTGTCACACCTGTCATTGACCACTTCCTTTACACACACCACACTTCTGTAAATGATTTCTGAAGTGATTATTTTTAATGAAAATTTAGAACTGTTCTCAAAAGTAACATGCACAGTGGAGCCCAGTTGTGATGGGTTGGTATTTCAGTTTGTCTGAGATGCTGCAAAAGAAGTGATTGGTTTTTTGTTCAGTTTAGCCCTGGATTCAGTTAGTGTGCTGTCCTTACTTTTGAATAACTACTCTAAACGTGTTTTGCAGGATTCTAAGGCATTTGCCTGTCACATTAAAGGAAAATGTTGTGTAATCAGTAAAAAAGGTATGTAGAAATTTCATAAACAAAGACAGTGCTATAATGTTAAATCCAAGCCTTTTTTGTATCTGAGGTTGAAAAGAAACCACTCTGTTTTGGTTTCACAGATGGTTTTTGCAAGCGTCAGTGACAAAATTTCAAAGACATTCGGTCTTAACAACTTCAGTGAAGATGACAGCTGATATTGTCTGAGGTGGGAAACTCTTAGTCGCTAATATGTTTAAATGTGCTTTGCATAAGCAGTAATTCTGCAGTAATGCAGAATTGTTACCTGTGGTGTGGGATTTTTGATTGAGCACATGGTTAGCTTCCTGCTCCAGAGCCACTACATTTTCTTTTAGAAACGGGAGGGGGCTTGTGTGATGTAGTTTACGATAGACACTTCAATACAGATTGTGAATGGCAAATGGGTCATCGTTTGCTAGGCCTCAAGTCAGTAGTCATTGTTTTTGGATGGATATGCTAGCAAAGATTGGTCTGCCTAAAAAAGCAAAGTTTGTATGCCTACAACATTAACAGTTGGACATTACTGTAGACTGTTCCCTCACTCTTGTCAGATGTTCAGTGAGGGGTACTCAAACATAATCCATTTAACTTATCGATCACAATTGTAAGTTATGATGAATATGGTTTAATAAATAAAATTTGTTCATATCTGCTATACCTTAAGTTACAGTTATGTATAGTTATTTGTAAACCTCCATCAAAATAAATGTATTAGTCTATCAGCATAGTTGTCTTTTGATGGTTATTCAGAGACTGCAGCTCTTAGAATGGTTAGCTTTCAGCTAATTTGTATTTAACTTGGTGTATAAGTGTTCATTGTTTAATGTACTGTGAACCATACACTCACTGTGACCCCTGCTCTAATCTGTATAAGTATAGGAGTCCACTTTGAGGACCTTAGTATATTGACTTGCCTTATATCATTTGAAAGCTTACAGCCCAAGTTCTACAGTTGCATAAATTACTTTTGGTTATTTTAACCAGCCAAAAATAAAGTATCGCAAACTTGTGTCTTTGGTGCTCTGTTGCTAAGATAAATATATAACATGTACACTGATGGATGTCTACATTGAATGTAGAGAATCTCGGTTTTGAATTTGGACATCACAAGTGAATGCTTTCACCAGTGTTCATTTCTAAGTCAAAACACACATTCAGAAATTAGGATCTAGCTGATGGAAAACCATGGGTCCTTACCATGTGAACAAGGTCACATAAACCCCATTTAGAGAAGTATTTTTCAAAACATCCACATTTAAATAAGCATTTTTCATGTAAATGCATGTCATAAATACAATGTTGGGCCACAGGCAAGCTCTCTGTGTTCTGTGACAAGGGTGTTTCAACAGGCAAACAAGGCTCTTATCCAATAGTTGATGAGCTCTGCTATTCATTGAATCCCCCCAGTGTCCTTCTGGCAATATCCAGCTCCAAAAAATGTTCCAGTCAAGTTGTTACAGGCATCCCAGGGACAGTGTAAAACAATGCCTTTCTTTATGAGCAGTGGTTTGAGATGTGCACAATAAATGGAACCGTTTGGGTGGAATTATATATACACACACACATAAGCGCTGATTATTATCTACTGCATAATGCACAGTACGCCAAAATAGGCCTGTATTAGGCCAAAGTTTGACTGATCCTGATTATTTAGCCACCAGTGAATTCTTTCATTTGATACCAGAATCATTTGCATTTGCAGTCCATTCTTTTGCAGTGACTGGATGTTACTTGGAGGAAGGGCAATTGGTGAAATTATTGAAAAAGCAATATGTTAATAACAATGTAAAAAAAATGGTATCAGCCTGTAAAAACCCATTTGGGTGCATGTACTGAGGTATGCTCTCCAATTAAAAAGCGGCTTCATGGTAGAGGCACAGAGTGTGCATGTTTTTTTTTTTTTTTTTTTTATTGGACTTTGTTCTCTTCTCCGCCAGCTCGTGCTCCATGTCTCTCGGCTGCAAACTCAGTTACCCAGTAACAAAAACAAAGTGGTTACTAAGAAACCCCCTGTTCTGTGTTGCCAGGTCAGCGGCAGTCACCTAAAATACGTAGCCCAGGACACCAGGAAATAAATCATTTGACAGGCAGTGTTAAGCTGCATCTGTGAGATACCAGCTTTTACCCACCGCAAAGGGAAGTGTAGCCTGCAAAGGAGCTTATAAGTCACTGGATGGGGTGACACACAAGCCAAACCGTGGAAACTTTGTGACGTATCGAATGTTAATATTTAGGCCTGTTTCCATTTATTAATCTGTTTTTTTTATTTAGCACTTCTGCTTCCATTTAGGTGTGTGTGTGTGTGTGTGTGTGTGTGTGTGTGTGTGTGTGTGTGTGTGTGTAAGACAGAAAAAGTAAATGGCAAAATGAGTCATTCGCAGTTCTGAGAATCTTATGATATCGGTGAATGGACGGAACTTGGCATTTGAATGGGAAGGGGGAGGTCTTGACATTTAACACCTGACCCCGCCAACCCCATCCAGGAAGGTAATAACTTCTATGGATGGCAGATCTACGTGCAGCTATGTAAAGCCAAGGTCCACGCTGTGCAGTTGAGTGAAAATCGTATGAAATGCTGAAGTTTGTCACTTCTGGGGACCTTGGGTGTTTCTGCTCAAGGTGAATGACTTCACAATACCTCTGTCACATTTAATTTGACATTTCCCTTTTCCACTGGGAACCCATTAAATTTACAGTAATATTAACCTGACATCCATTGACATCCAGTTTCTCTAGTGTCTGTGTTTGTATGCTGTGTTTGTGCAAAAATGTCTGAAAAAATGTCTGCTGCTGGCGGTGACCTGGTGTAATTAACCCCTGCTGCATTAATCAGTCAACTGTAGGGAGATTTTAATAAGCTGTCCAGCTGAACACACGGAGCATGGAATTTGAATTTGAAACACCTTAGTATTATCCTTAGATTACGTAAATAGATTTTAAAAAATCTTTTTTACTTTCTTTTTTTCTTTTTTGAGTTCTTAATCAGACTGTTGATGAGAGTTGTTGCTGAATTTACAGGAGAACCACATAGAATAGGGAAGCTTTTCGTCCCTGTTCTTGTAATTACCCATCAAGCTTTGAAGTCATCCACACATCCTTGGGATTTTGGGTGACTTTAGTAGAGCATAGGTATTTAATAAAGTCAAGTATTTATAAAGGGTTTATAAATAGTTATTTATAAACCCTTTATAAATAGGTATTGATAAAGAGTTTCCCTCTCAGTCAAGCCATGTGAGTCTGCATTGCTGGAACCACAGAATACCCAAAGCCATCACGCTCCAAGCTGGTTGGTTATTTCCACCTTTCCCTTTAACAGTGAGCAAAACCGTGAGGAAGGACAGAGACAGTGAAGACAGCTAGTTGTGATCCTATCAGTTTCAAGAGGGTGGGTGGCCTGTGTCAGGATTTAGACCTGAGGTGTCTGGGGGAAGGGGGGGGGGATGAGGCTGAGATCGTTCTCCTCATCCTAAAAATATCGTTAGCATCTCCAAAATCCACACGCAGTGGCTTGTCCGGGACCGTTATAGACCTGGCAGGGCTTCAGAGCCGAGGAGCTGCTACTAAGTTTATCATCCCTTTGTCACCGGGCCCAGGTCTTTAAATAGCTGCTGCCATTGAACCCGGGGCATTACGTAAGAGGGCAGAGATGGCATACCATGTGAGTGCGCTGGGCCCTCTGTGTTTTGCCTGGCACAGTGCTGGAGGGTTTACCTGCTGGCCATTCCCACTGTGCCTGTGGCCAGGCCAAGGCCAGCACCTAGTTGGCTACTGGGGGGAGGATGAGCCTGCCACAAAAACTATTTTCCTATATGTATTAGTTATTCTATTATTCATTGTAATAACTTTGACCTGTTTTGGATGGGTTGCTTTTCTCTTCACATTAAAATTTTTTTGCTTATATACAGAGGCATCTTTTCTTGTGAAGAGTTTCACACTGTTCAGACAAATTGACAATTGAAGGTGGACAAATTTTCGCCTTTGACTAATGGAGAAAAATCGTGAAGTAAGAAAACACTGGCGGGGAGAGTGAATGAAAAATCCTAAAAAGTGAAGAGTTTTTGCTGTGTGTTCTCCAGCAGGCATAGGTAATGTGGATGAGAAAAAAGAGGATAATTGCCAAAAATTAAACAAAAGTAGCACTCTGCAGTTGTTTGCTGTCAGGCTGAGCATTATTTGCTTTGCCGTGCTTATGATTTTACCCTTTTAACTCATGTACTCAGCTTACACAGCTTAATTTCACTAGAGCAGTTGAAGGAGAGTCCCTCACACCACAGGAATTCTTACATGATCGAATATTCAGCTCCTGTGTCCCTTCCACCCTCCGCCTAGGAGGTCGCAGTTGGTAACAGGAGGTTCCAGTGCTGTCTGGGCTCCGATGCTGACTGCAGATGTTCAATGCATGTCCCTACTTGTCCAAAAATGATCCAGCAAATCAGAACACTCGTAGCCCCAGTAATAGCAGGGGCAGAATGTTCAATCTGGAGTGTGCCAAGATGACTGTCTGGTCCCTATGGAGAAAATCTGCAATTGCACAGGGAAATGTCAACAATGCAGAAGCTTGGAGGGCTTAATTTCTCAAAACAAATGAGCATTATAAACAGAAGCATTATAACAGGAAAATACTGTGTTGTTAAAAAAGTCTTGTAATTTATTAATGTTGATAAATGTGTTGTAGCAATGCTCGCTCCCCTGATTCATTATCTGTAATTGTCCATTCTCATCTTGAGCTGAGCCGAGCTGCGAGGTAAATGTCCTTTGAGGCAATTTGGGACCGAGAGTCCGTGCCTCTCCAAGTCCAGACGCCAGTCGAGGTCAGCTCATCTCTTTTTCCAGGTTTAATGGAGCCACGGGCCTTTTCCAGAATATGTGCATTTTCATTTTTCTGCCTGGAGGGGCAGGGTAAACTTTGACACGTGCTGGTTGATGATTACACTGCACGGGCCAAAGCGCCCCGAGCTCTTCCCGGAATCAGCATGCATTCGCCGCACCGTGCTAAACTGCAGATTCGTATATGCTACCCGCGCGCACAAAAATAGACCGAGTGGTCTGAGAAAAAAAAACCCAATGTCCTCATTTTAATAAAAATGCATCATTCCAGAGCTGGAGGCCATGATGTCAAAGAAAGTTATTCTGCATTGGTGTCTCCGTGGTGAGTCGGAGCACGTCTGGGACATCGGCAGGGCGTGCTTGTGAACATGTGAGTCACACGGGTACACGTCAAGTCACCCCCTAGGTTAGAGATGGGGGGTCTTCCCATAAGGCAACAGGAACGGCTAAGGTGTCGGGTTCCCTTCCGAGATGCCGCAAAGGAACGAATGACACCGGCCGCCAACTGGTGTGTTTTCGGCCAACGCCCCGCGCTGTTTCCTATGCAGCGAAAACAAAAACAAGCCACGCTCAGTTTGAAATCCTCTTTTTTTTTTTTTTTTTTTTACACCGAGTGACACTAAAAGGCAAAAGGTAGTGGCACATGACGCGTTTCCATTCCTTAAAAAGTTACCGGCAAGAGAGAATTATTCCCAGAAACGGTGATTCAGTCTTTCTCGTCTACCTACGGACACCGATGAGTCACTGCGACTTGCGTTTTTGTAATTGTTGGTGTCTTTTACTTTTTTGTCCCCTGAAGTTTAGGGGATTTTTTTTGTTTATTGCACCGAGCTCTTCAGTGGACCACTATATCCAACATGATTGTGTAGGCAAATAAGGGACACATAGAAGTACTTGCACGTGTGTATATGTGCATTATGTGGTACATAATAGATAACAAAAATGTAGACACTCTTGAAAGGAAATCCTGTTAGATTCGATGAACCTCTCGACAGACAGGACCTGGGGCCCCGACTTCCTGTTTAGGCAGCCCTGGAGAGGGTTTTTTTCTCTGAAACCCCAGACAGCTGTCACTCCTCCTTTGAAGAACAGGAAGACGGAGCGCAGAGAGGCAAGGTGGCAGACGGGCGATGGCTCGCTGTCACACGTTCTCCTCAGACGGCCCAGTCGCTCGGGGGGCTGATTGCACTCACTGGCACTATGATCAGGGCAGCTCACACTCATCCAAATCCCAGATTAACCACCCTTCCACCCCCCTCCCCCTTCCTTACCCCCCACCCCACCTTTGCCCGGGCCCAACTCTTTGGATTATTCAGATCTTTAGATGCCTGGACACCCACTTCCAAAAGAATGGTGAGGTATGAAGAAAATATGTGTATATATATAAAATATATGTGTTTTTTCCATATATATACAAAAGGCTTTTGTGGGTGTAACTGATAACTGAAACTACTGTGATAGAGACAAACTATGCCAAGAGCTGTCCTTGCTGTCTGGATTACGCAGATCGCCACCCCTCCAGTATAATTGTGCATGTATCATTGGGTGACTTGGTGATGGTTGTGAGGGATTAGTGCAGCTGGTGTTTGTAAAAGCAGGAGTGGCCTCTCTGCAGGCCCTGCATCTCCAGGTACTCTAGCCCCTCCAGGTACTTGCCTGAGCAGCAGAGCACTGCTGAGAAAGCTGTAAATCTGCACTTCAGAACTTTGTCCATGTGTTGTTGTGGTACAGGACTGGACAGTTAAAGAAACTAAGCATACTGTGGTAGCTATGTGTCATGTTAGATATGTATGTAGGTATCTTAGTAATTATATAGCTTCTATAAGATATAAACAATAATCATAATTTATCATGATTATATTTACCATATGCAGTAACAAAAATATTTATAGAATATTGTAAATAAAGTTTTTTTAAAATAAAGTGTTTAAAAACAAACAAACATTGTACTGTCAGGTTCGCTGTGATTGTTAGACAAAAAGAAGTGAACAGCACATGAAAGGAATAGTAGCAAAAAATGATATTTTGTGTGTTTTTCTTCTTGATTACTAGATAAATACAGTTTGGTTGGTTTTCATCCCTCGGCATTAAAATATTGTTGAACCCTAGCGAACTCTTTAGTGTAAACTCTGCAACCACTTATGAACAGACAGTTTCAAAGGCGCGACTAGTTCTGCTACAGTGATGGGCGGAAAAACAAGTTCCACTCTCACCATTGTTGGAGACTTCACAGTGACGGCTGTCGGGGGATCGGTGTCTCTATTCTTTTATTTTTTAAAAGACTTTTCCACCACAGCTCTACATCGTTGATGAGTACAAATATCAAGCGAGTACACAGTCCGGGCGTGAGAGTGGAACAAATGAAGCCTATGGTTTACACAACCCGTAAGACAAAAACATGAAAAGCTCCTTTTCATGATTTGTGTGCTTCACCTCACTTAATGCGTTACTCTCGGTTTACTTATTCGTTTGTGTTCTCGTCTAAACTGGGTGAAAATATATGAAATGTTACTCCAGTCGATAGGGTCACCGGATGAAAAGGAGAGACCTCTCTTTAGAATTACACATGAAGGCGACGGTCACCCCTGCAGCTGTTCTGTTTTTCATGTTTAGCGGAGTAAACACCGAGTGGTCTGCGACTTTAAGGGGGTTTACAGGACGACTGTAAGGGGGTTTAGCAGAATAAAAGACCAGCGTCGGCCCGGTGAACTGCGTGCATTAAAGAAACGTCTCATCTTGGGTGGGAGCAGGGGATATAAAATGCAAATGTGTGTGATTTGACGGTCCCGGTTCAATGAAGACTACTAAAATTTCCCTTGTACTCATGTTTAACATGTACCTTTACGTTAAAAAAAGATCACGAGTTCAGATTGGTGGCAATTTAAAAACTTACATTTTTCTTTTATATCTGTATATCTGCTGATGAAGTGGGCGTTCGGATGAGTCTTTCAAATTCGTTCAAAGCTGGTCTACAGCGGGGGGATGGGTTGCTGAAAGTAAAAAAGCAGTAGCTTTTCATTCAAACATTGCAGATGACTCAGCTCACGTTTCAAAAAAGGAACTACACTCAGGTTTTAGCCACCAGTTTTTATTAATGAAATCTTCCGAGATTGATCATGTCCAGTTTTCCTCATGCATGTTATAACACATTAGCGTTGATATTTAAGTCTGCTCAACTAATTTAAGGAAACGTTTTCTAAAGCTATATTTTATATGCCACTCTATTTAACAAATGTAACGTATTGCATGTATGTATTGTAATGTATTTAATGTAATGTATTTAACAAGTAGTATCACAAGTACAGCTCACTCAGACTAGACTTTAGCATTAATTACTAGAATACTGCTAGTCCGTTCTTTGGATATATGAATATTCACAGATCACTTAACCACACATTTTTCATGAGTTATATTCGCCCCATCAACTTTGTTTCCGTCGCCAGCGTCTGCGATATCGCCTCTTTGATCAGTGAGGCTTTCACCACCTCGCATGTTTCGTAGCCCAATCCCAGCAACTGTAATCGGCTTCCATTCACTGCGTTTGAAACAATACCCACTAATCTCTAAATTCGGATGAGGAGGCCTAGTGCACGTGATGGGGGGTTAGGGGTTTTTGTCTGGGCCAGGGGTTGTGCCCAGATGCAGCTCAAAGAGGCCCGCGAGGAGCGCCCGCCTATCTGTTAGGTAACGTACTCGCGCGAGGCAGATTTTTGAATGGCAATCCTCGAGATGGAGGAGTTGCAGTCCTCAGGATGGATGTTATTTTTTGTTCATTTGTTTTGGATGTTTGAAGATCTTAACCGTCCGATCACAAGCAGCATGCATGATTTATTTTCATGGCACCTCAACGTATCTGCATCCAGACGACTAGAAGAGCCAACACTGTCAGTTGCACGAACGGTCAGTTTCTCGCCTACATTTAAAGTGGCGTTACCAGCGTCACGCAAAATACCAGTGTCACAAAGAGCTCCCTCAGACCTCCCACCTTTAGAGACAGGACATGATGACTTTGGATGATAGATGATGAAAAAAAAAAACTTTGTGATGTGTGATTGCTTACCTCAGTGGAAAAAACAACTGCTGGCCATGCAGAAGAAGATAAAATCAGCACATGGCACAAAAGAAGCTGAAGTTACAAGCCTCAGTGTCTACACATAGATTGACATCTAAAACCAGGACCGACAGCACAGGCACCCACCGCGCTTTTTTATGCTTTCAAGTCATTATGATTTGCACTCATTAAAAAGTTGTTTACGTAGCCTACCTGCAGCAAGTATTGTCAGTAAGACCCAACCCTGAGAAATATTAGGATTTCCTGCTATATCCGTATGGAGTTATTTTACATTTTCATTTGTGCTTCAATAAATATGGGGATCGTTCATCTTGTCGCAGTTCCCCAGATTTTGTTGTTGCTTTTATTCATCAGAATATGAACCGGGCAGTATTATGAGGCATTACAGGCATTTTATTTTCACTTGGCCCTTCATCAGAGAGCATGCATCAGTTTGTTTAGTTGCACTGCTCTGAGGTGCTATGGTGCCAGTAGACTGGGTAAACTTCTCTATTTCACTACACGATGTTAAAGTAATTGAGTCTTTACAGGTGTTTAATGTCCACGTGACTCGGCTCCCCTCCTTTCGGTGATTCGTTGGTGTCAGTGTGTATGAGTCACGTGTGTCCATAGCTGTATACATTTATGATTAATGTGTGTGTGTGTGTGTGTGTGTGTGTGTGTGTGTGTGTGTGTGTGTGTGTGTGTGTGTGTGTGTGTGTCTCTACATACCGGTTATGACGTAGTGTCAGCCTTGTGCCATTAATCAACTCTTAAGGACCGAGAAACGAAATTCATATGATCTCAGTGCACATCATTGTGTTACAGAACATTTTCAGAAAAAAGACAGACATCGTTATAAACAAAGAGCGAAAGTTACCTCATTAAAGTTTTAAAAATACATTTTCAAAATTAAAAGTCGAAAATTCGTATTGACGTGTAGCATGTCAAAAATTATCTGGCTTTTTCACACTAGCTGCAGTAGCAGTTTAGGTTTGCAGGCAACTTGTTTGGTCGCAAGGCTGCGCGCGTTTCCATCAGCCTGTGGAAACTTTGGTGTGTCTTGCTGATGTAGGCTGAGCGAAGCACCGGCGTAGTATGCCTTTCACTTTCCAGTAAAACTTCACACTCATTCAGCTATGTCACGTTAACCACGCGTGTTTGTTTTTTTCGAATATCCTTCAGTTGAGACTTGATCTGGGAATACGGAATTTGGCCATTCATTGTCCCCGAGCTAGCTGACAGACGTTTTGTTACCGTGAAGATGATCAAATGAGGTTGCTTTTGTTGTTAAAAAAAAAAAAAAAAAAACGTAGTCATGCGTTCAGAAAAGGGACAGTGGTCTCCCTGTCCGTTAGAACTTCTAGAGATGATTTTACAGTAAGCGCCATAAATCCTCTCCGCTGTACAGATCCACTGGAAAATGTTCACACCGTGCAGTCCCTGGCTGATCTATTTTTATACAGGCGATTTCTCTAGGGGATGGAAAATAAATAAATCTATTAGAATTTATGATGCACCCACTCAGCACTTGATATAGAAAAAAAACTGGATTTATATTACACTAAATTCAACCCTTGGTTACAGTACTGCAGTCTGAATGGGAGTCAGCCTTGTAATATATTTTTGTTTTGCAGAAGCTCATATACAGAGCGGTTAGCAAAGCCGTTATGTCAAGATACATGTATCGAAAGAGCTAGAACAAGGTGATAGATACAAAATAATAAGTAGCATATCAATGATAAATCATCAAACTAAAACCAACACGGAAATGTGTATGCAAGCAATCCAATACAAGTGCTTAAAAGGGCAACAAAACCGTTTCATCTTTGCATCTTATTTCATAGAAATGCCTTACATTTTTCATTTTGGATTGAGCAGTATCATTAGGTCTAATTGCTAGTGAAATTTAAGTATAACATTAAACTAGCCAAAGAAAAATACTGAAGGAACCGAAGGGATCACCCCCATCGGTTGTCTGAGACTAAGGGGCAGGCTTGGGCGAGATTCGCGCCCCCCGACAGGAGTGTGCAGTTTCTTTAGGCGGCAGATTAAGGCTCGAGAGAATTGAGAAACACAAATCCCCCGGCGAAGACCTGTTTTGGAGAATCATGGTCAGGTCACTGGGTTAAGCAGGATTTTCTTATCATCTATACATCGTGCGTTGGATCAAGGGGCTTTCATTGCCAGACAGCTTTCAGAGCTGTATTATTATTTTTTACAAGGTATAAAATTTCTCGATTTAAAAAACAGTCAAACTAATGTATAAAACCACGAATGTTTTGTCTGAAGGAGCTGGTAAAGACGAGTTAGCATGCACGACCACTATTTCCGCAATACCACATACGGTTCATTATAATATTACAAGACAAAGATTATTTCAAGATGGTTAATAATGGCCTAGATGTTCTCTCTGTACTGGTTCTGACTGAGGAACAGCTGTGTGTATTCACGCATACCCATGTTTGTCTTACATCTGTAATAATAGCCTACACACAACGGCACCTCCAACATGTCAAACGCATTGAAATAGATCTTTATCAAATAAGCAGGTTTATCTTTGGTATAGCATATTGTGTGGAGAAATTAACCGTCACGCTTACGACCAGAGTCATGTCAAGGATGTATTTCTTTCTTGAGACTACCGTTCGTCATGTACTCAAACGATGTCTTCAGAATGGAAAACGTAAACCACAAACAGTAGTAGGCTACCTCAATGATTGACTCCATGTTTCGTAATGCGCACTTCAAATGGAGCTTGGAGTTCCAAACCTATCCTCTGCGTATATGAGTTAAATTGTGTTGAGCTGTTAAGTAAGACTGTAGGGACAAGAATGCATTTGGTCTACGAGAATGCTGTTTTTATTCCTAATTGATTTGTTGTTTACACTTCATTTCTTCAGGTCTACTGTAACATTTTCCCGCTCTACAAAACAGAATTCACTAAGAAATCATTTGAATTCCTGCAGATGAAACACAAACTGGCTTTCTCTTGACCACTCTGGATTGAGACCTTCAGAATTAATTATATCGGCCTGTGCTCCACCGGCTAATAGTGGCTCTGTGCTGACAGTGAGCATGTTTTCGTTCTCTTCGTCCAGGTGGTTTCACCCCAACATCAGTGGGATCGAGGCGGAGCAGCTGCTCCTGACACGCGGCGTCCACGGCAATTTCCTGGCCAGGCCGAGCAAGAGCAACCCAGGGGACTTCACGCTCTCTGTCAGGTACCGCGTTCTCTGGCGCTGTCGCCGGGGTTTTTTTTTAATTAATCTCACAGTGCTGTGCCGGAATGCAACGGGCGCAGATGCATCGTCATACCACTTTTTCACGCAAAATAAGTTCTCCGGCCAAATAAGTTTTGGACGTCTTCATTTACGGTAGAATTAAAACGGAATGTTCCTTTCAGTGGCAACTGCGTTGTGGTAGCACATTGATTAAATGTTAATACAATAAAATATTTTTTTTACATTTACTGTTGCTTTTGCCTGTCCTAGTCAGTGTGTAAGGGGTAAATGTTTTTATTTATTTATTTTTTTTATCCACAGGCACTGGAATGCATGTTCAAAATATTTACATAACATGATTCGTTGATGATTCGTTGATGATTAATTCGTTAATTTAAGACGATTGATTTCGATAGTTACTTTGCCACTTGGTGAATATTTAGGTATGTACATAGAGAGCTATCAAGTGATATAATATTTTTTGTTTAATGTAACAGAAAATACGTCAGAGGAATGTGTGAAATGTGTGGCATTATGACGACGCCGAGAACTTTTAAGTCGCAGAACTAATTTTGCTCAACACCTGTGGTCCTTTGGAATATTATTTGAGTTAAATCACCTGCACCCTGTTGAAGTGGGTTAAGATGAGCACGAAATGCCTGTCTAGCAATGAAGTTGAATTTTTCTCTTATCAGATCAATCGTGTGTGTGGTTTTGAGTGTGTGTGGGTTTATGCCTTTATGCATTTTATTTTTGTTGCTCGTGCTTTTGTGTGAGATTCATGAGAGCCACGTAGGCGTGCTTTGGCTTCCGCAAAGTTTCCAACCTTTGGAAAGAAACCAAAACAAAAGAGAAAGAAATAACGATGTTTATTTATTACTCTTTATTGACCAAAATCATCGTTGTTTCTGCATTCTGTCCAATGCTGTTCTTTCTGCAATTCTGTTCAGTGTCACTCTTGATTGGTGGCTCGATACAGAAACTTAGCTCTGCTAATATCAATGTTTAATGTGTAGCCTGTACCCTTCATAAAAAGAAGACTGCAAAAGTGCATGTTGATGATTTTGATTATGCTGAACGGTGTAGTTGAGCCATTGTATTTTTATAGTATGTCAATATTAAATAAGTACCGTTGTCCACTAAATTATGTGCATATAGAGCGGCCAAAAATGGAATAAGGCTTCGATGTTGTAATTCGTCATGCATAACGGACTGTAAACACTTGCTTTTTATTACCTAATTATGCTGTAATGATCCTGATAGCGAGGTACATTATAGTTAATCTGTGTCTAAGGTAAATGGCATCCATTTTAAGGCATAAAAGTCAATAGGGTATAAGTATTAGTGTTCAGGCCCAGCACTATGAGGGTCTATAGGGTTGCACCCCCAGACGGACCTCAGTCTCTTTATATCCCAATTTCTACTTAGTATGTATTACGTTTTTTTAAGATATGGCTTTTTGTGCCCCCATGGATGGCATTTGCACCCCTCTGTATTTTCTCCTGGCACCGGGTCTGTCAGTGTTGCTCTCAGGCAGATTAAGCACATATCAGTCCGACAGTGCTGGAGCACCACTCCTGCATCCTTCCACGATGCGTGCCTCTTTAAACCGACACGCTTGGACTGTGTTGGCAAACTCAGTCCCTGGGTGGCAGTTAGGTGCTGCCTTTTAGTCCAACCAGTTCCCATGGTTTAACTGGTGCAGTGAGGTTGCTCTGCCCCAGTAGTTTGGGACAGAGGTCATGTGACCACCCCATGCATATTTCTTTTTTTGTTTAGGAATAGGACATCTTGAAATGCTGTGGATGCATTTGGATGATACTGGGTGCAATGCCTGACTTCGGAACGAAGAAGAAATGATTCAATTTTATAGCTGTTTCAACTGTCAGGGGTGGCTGACGTAGGTGCTGCGCCAGGTGCCATTATAGTTACATACACATTAATGCTTATTCCCACTTGCAGTAAGATACTTCCTGAGTATATGGCAGGGCGGTTCTCAGTGATGATTTGTCATTCATAGAAAGGCAAAAATCATCAAACAGAATAGATGGTTTGCCTAATTAAGTATGGAGAGCAGAGCTTGGAGGCAAAACGTGGCCGTCCTGGAATCTCGTTCAACAGCCTCTTCTAGATTGTTCATTCGAAAGGCACGCTCGGTCAGTCCAAATGCTCACTCTGCTAAAATAACCGTTGCACGCGCATAAAAGAAACATGCAGGAAGTGCAGAAAAAGAAACCCAGAAATAGCCTGCCCAAGATGCAGCGGAAAAAGCATGTGTGCCGCCACCGAGCTTCTCCGCATAAAAAGGGGAAGATCGGGCTGATCTGGGTTCAGCCTTTCTGCGTGTGTCACTCAAGCAGACGACGCCTGGCCCCTTGCTGCTGTGTGCAAGGCTTGCCCCGCGCAGCCACTCAACGGCTTCACCATGGCAGGAGTCAGGCGTGCTGAGTCAGAGCCGTGGCTGACATCTGTGCCGCGGTAATCCGTCTATACGTCTGTTTCCTCAGAGGAGAACGCACTCGAGGCTGGCTTTTCTGGGGCTTTGAATAGGGCTGCTGGGAAGGCCATAGGCTCTGTTGGAGTCAGAAATGGGTGTGCTGACTGTGGCCGAAAGAACCAGCTCCTTCTCCCCCTGGGGTTTTGTTTCGCTGTAGAGCTGAGATCATCGTCTCTCTCTCTCTCTCTCTCTCTCTCCCCCCTTGTTCACTAAGCATGCAAAGACTACAAGAGGGTAGTTTTAGCCATGGGGCATTCTTACAGGTCAAAGAAGGAGCTCTTACTTCAATTAACATATAGTATTTTGTTCTTATAGTACAACAGATGACACTTGTGTGTATAGCCCTCCTATTCAAATGTCCAGAAAGAATTTATACCAAGTCATAAAAGTCTCACTGTATACATTGAGAAAACTGAAAACTGGTATACACTGAGAAAATTAAGAAAACCACACAGCATCATATTAGCCTGTGTCTTTCTCTTTTCTCTCTTATATATATATATATATATATATATATATATATATATATATATATATATATATATATATATATACATACATATATTTGTACACACAGACACACGTAAGATGTTCTATTCATTGATAACAGGATAATAACTGATCATTTTCATTTGGACTGTGTTTCCCCTGGCAACTTTGACACCTGCAGGTGTTAGCAAGTTTGAAGCTTCTGCAAGCAAATATTTTAACAAGGAACCTTAGCCTACACAGCAAATTGTAGTGTATGCTTGGGCTAATTTGACAAATAATCATCTTATCACAAATGATGGTTGTCAATAACGTTAACGGTTCAATTATTATTACTGTTATCACCATCACCATCTTCATCATCATCATCATCATCATTATCATCTTCAGATGTGATTCCTTTGAAAGAAGGAGTGTCTGTAAGAGGGCAGATGGTGTTTTGAATGCAGATCAAAATATGATTGGCAGTAAAGGGGAGACAGCAGGTGTATGAAAGTGAAGGGGATTATGGGTCTCTAACAATGCTGGAGGTTTGGTGAAGGAGGTTACGCATAGGTCAAAACGTTATATGGCACACCATAAGCTTTGATTGGCTCCAACAGCAGTCTAATTTACTTAGGGGGAATCATAAAGTTCGTTTTGTTCCGTTCCATTCCGCTCAGGGAAGAGAGCAGGCCGGCTCTGTGATGTGAGCGGTGTATCGGGAGCCTTAGTCAGTAGAAATCTCACATGTCGTGTGTCAGCTCTGGATGCATATTCTTGGAATGTGGAGCGTGTTCCGCGTACGGCCGGGGGAGGGGTCAGCTATGTGGGTGGGCTGAGGTGTGGTGGGTCCGGGGGGGTCGTGGTGAGGGGGGGTGTGGAATTAAAGCGAGGCGAGTGTGGGGTGTCTGAGAATGACCGGAATGACAAAGTCAGATTTAGTAGCTTATCGTCCCCTGCCCTCGCACCGGGCCAGTCAGGACAGATACCGTCTCCGGGCAACAGTGAAACCACACACCCAGTGCCCTCCGCTCCCCCGTACAGTTGAGGTAGCACCAGCGCACATGTCCTGTTGTGCCAGAGTGGAACCATCAGTTTTTCTGACCTCTTGGAGATGCAGGCACATATAAAGTGATACTGTTGTGCATTTAACCGTGATTGTGTCAGAGAACGTTAAAGCCAACATGTACAGAACTTTGAGTAGTTAACCAAACTTAACCAAAGAGTTAAGCCACGTAACCACTCCATGGAAAGTGTGTGCTAAGGTTTATGATTGCTTGAAGGGTACTTATTTCTGACATATTACTTATCACGTGTTTGAGTCTGTGGTTTGAAATTCCTTAATTTTTGGGTAACCCCATCAAGCATTTTAGTGAAGAGGGTCTGCAGACAGGTAGATCTGTCCAAAAAATTGGTCTTGCCCAAGGGGATCTTGTCCTCTTGCCCATGGATGTGATGCCCATAACTGTAACCCCGCCATTAAGTTTTTTGAGCAGGAGTTTTCTGAAAATTCCTACGAATGATGAAGTGATTATGAGAATTGAAAAGCACACATGGAGTTGCATGTTAGGACTGAATTAAAGATTATGTTAATTTAAACTTATTGAAGAGCAGGAGAGATATATATACATACACATAATCTCATATCGATGGCTACTTGCTTTCTCATCTTCAGATAAATAGCATTGTAGTAAGTTTCCCTTTCTGTTGCTGGATGATTTGAGAGGCTTTTAATAGGGTCAGCAGGTATACCCTTCCACCCGTCTCCTGTCCAAATTCTGCCCCCCTCCCAGTGGCTGGCTCTGCAGCTGGGAATGCGGGGCAGACAAGGATACGCCTCCGCGCTTTCCATGAAGAGGGGCCCCCGGGCCGAGGAAATTACGCCCCAGATACCGCAGCGATGACAGCAACGGGATATCTGTATTTTTAAAGGATGGTGTAGCTTTTCAGGAGGAGTGCTTCCAAGAACACGGGGCCTGGGGGCTGCGCCGCGCCAGAGCCCCTCTACCCTGCCTTACCCCCCGAAGACGAGTCCACATTAAATCACCTCGACGGCCCCCGGGCGTGCCACGCCTGTGAATCTCGGCAAGCTCACCCACCGCCGCCCCTCCCAGCCCATCTGTTTCTCCCCCACCTCCCCCCCCCGATTCATTCCTGGGCATGCCACCAGGGCTCTGCCCCAACACGGACAAGGCTGATCCATCCATCCCCACTCTGCATTTTCCGAGGAGATTTTTCTTTTGGGAGCCACTTAGCGAACCTCCAACCAAAGCTGGTCTGGCCTTGCGTACCCCTCAGTCGCTCCTTCGTAGCTCTGGGTTTCGGAGGAAGGGACACTGCTACAGCTTTGTCAGGTTTGGAGACAGAGAAAAAGGATGCCTATGTGGTCTTTGTTGAAAAATTTCGATCGACTGCGGCCTGTTTTGACGTCCGGCGCGTTTAAACCCCGATTACACGCTTTGTGAGGCTGACACTGAACCCCAATGGCGGTTATCCCAGGAATTGGTGGGGAGTGTTGCGGGGAGGGGGTTGGGGGCGTGATGCTGGGAGAATGCCCGGCCCGCGATCGGCTGACCTGGCAGCGCGCCCCCGTTGGCTCACGTGGGGCTCCCTCCGGGCCAGCTGAGCGCCCGTCACCATCGCCTCCCCAGCACAGAATGTCCCGGGACACGGCATGCTGAGGCAGAGCGTTCACGCCCCTGCGGAGCACGCGGGGGAGAGGGGGCGAGCGCCGCCGCACGTGCGGAGACGCAGCACCGTTTAACCCATATAAAGCTCCCTGCTTTCGGAGCCGGCCTGGCCCGCCCCCCTTGCGTTTCCACACAAGGGCTGACGTTTGCGCAGGAATGCTTTGGCCTTTTTAAGCCGAGCTGGGCTTGGCCCGGTTAATGCCTGGATTCGGGACTTCCTGAACAAACAAGACTATCCCTCATCGAGGTGTTTGGGGGGACCGGATGTAAAAAACAGCATGTCAGTACAATAATGGGGACACTGTGCTACAGGAGGTGCCCTCTTCTGCTGAAGACAGTGCCGGACGCTCCGTGATAACTCAACGTTCTGCTGCAGTGTTTGAACAGAATCATTGTGGAAACCCGGCTGTCTTTGCTAATAAGACCATCTGATCATCTGCTACTAATGAAAAAACAAAAAAGAAAATTTTATATGGTCCTACAAGACAGCAATTTGATAAGCAGGCAACAGTTATGGGAGAAAAAAACGATGAAATAAAAGTATGATCACCCTTATTTTATCTGGCAATCCTTTATCCAATCAGTACTGTCAAACCTGCTAGGCTGGAATCAGCCAGGATCGGCATTGGGCATTTCCTTTTGTTGGGCGGGGACCAGCTGGAATTTGCTGTCATTTCAATTTTTTACAGATATTTTAATAATGACATTAATGTTAATCGGACCACAAATGGCTGACTTGTATCAGGATGCAACAACAGGCACTACAGATTAAATTTAGTTTCATAGCTAATTAAGCAAGGGGGCAGTAAAGGGGCTGTCCGTGGCCATCTTTTAATGAACAAACAAATAAAAAGTAGTTTTATTCTCCCATTGGTATGCGTGCAGGGGAGCATAAGCAGGCCCTTTAAAATATCTTTCTTATAATGTCCTTCCAGATAATGTGAGTAAATGTGAATCTTTTTGCCTTGAGTCATGTTTAAACTGGAGCAGCATATAGCAGTAGGCGATACAAGGGGCAAGCAGTCATTTGGGAGGGGTGTCAAATATTCACATGTTGCATCAGCAAATATCTTACTTTTCTAAAATGTACACTCCAGCTGTTTAAGTGGACAGCAGGTACAGAAACAGACAGATGGTCCCCCTCCTCGTTCCCTGTTGTTGAGCTGGAGGGGCACAGCATGGACTCCTCGTCCGCAGCACCACTGACAGCTTTAGCTTTCAATAGCTTTCAGCCGGCGGCAGAACGGGGCGCTAGAGTGGCAGCAGGGCTGTGGTGTAGGGGGCAGGGAGGGGGTTGTAATTTTGGCTATAAAGGGAGGGGGACCACACAGAGCTGAGACTCGCCTTCTTGTGGCTTTGCGGCGAGGCCTTGCCGCTTGCCATGTAATTCGATACAGACCTCAGCCCCGCGTGCTCCGCCGGACCACAGGTATGCAGGCTGACCGCCACACAGCGCCCCCCCCGGCCCCGACCGCCGAGGCGCCGGAGAGCTGCAGTGCAGGCTGGGAAGGGAAGCCCCGGAGTTTCATAAGAGGGCCTTTTGTAAAAAGGACTGTAAATGTCGTACCACCGATCCCGAACAGTTGCTGTCCTCATTAATTCACACCAATCGCAAGCATCGGATGGATTGATTTTAATTGATCTAAAGCGTTTCCTTTTTAGCCCTGTTTTTCCGAGGCCGGAAGCTGTGGCACAGTTAGAATTTTCTCATGTTGTGGTATTTTCTCAGCGCTCGTGTGGTTAATTCCACATGATGCTAAAACGTCCCTTTGAAGTACCCCCGTGCTGACAACACCGGAAACCATAGGTGATTACTGCAGCATTTTTTAGGGGTTTGCTTGTATGACCCAGTTATTCATAATGTGCATATTGTATATCCATGTTTAGTATGGCATGTTTGATTAATTATATACTGACACACATGTTCATACATGTTCATTCAAGAAAGTACTTCAACACATATTTCAACGCCATTTTTTTGTCTTGTTTCAGAATTTTTGTTTTAAGAGTATATTTTTTGAAAAGAAGAGATCCTAACGTTTTTCTGGCAACACACATTGCATGTGTTACAATATGAAAATAAAAATGTTTACTGTGCCACATAGATGGTTAGGTGTAACAGACCACGCACCTGGTTTCCACCACTGGACCACCAGGAGCGTCCCTGTCGCCTGCCTCCAGTTCTTGTCACCTGCTGTTTTGCTTCAGTCCTCTGTTTTTTCTGAGTGTTCGCCGCGGAGCGCCCTTGGACCACCGCGGTGAACACTCGTTAGCTAACAGAAATCCAGCTTCTGAAGCGGAGCGGTTCACGTTCCCCAGCTGTGCACAGCAGATGAGCAGCTCCGCCCATGCTGCACGGCCAGCAGAGACCCAGCGAGCGCACGTGAGCTCCCCCGCTCCTCGCATCCGACGGTTTTCTCTGTGTAATTTTTCTGAGAAAGTGGGATGGGATAGCCGTAAGGGGCCATTAGGGAGGCCGCAGCTGTCTTCCCTCGCAGCTCACGGCTCGACGCTCCGCTGCAACGGCCGCAGAGGGACTGCATTATCATTACCTCAGCATTACGTTATCCACCCCTCACAACCCCACCTCACTCCTCTCTGCCGGAGGACAGGGGGTCGGGGGCAAGTCACTAAACGCTTTTCTTTTGCTGTTTTTCCGTTTTTTAACGCCCAAACCCCTGGGACGACGGGCTAGGCTGTGTGGCCTGTGCTTCTCAGCTTTGAAAAATGGGAGGCGCGTGACGCACAGCTGGGCCGAGGGTCGGACATCGGCAGCGAGCGGCCGGTAATGCTCTGTTTTCTCTGCGCGTCCGGGGGACTGCTCTCTGCTCCTGAAGTGTTAGATCCGGCGTGGGAGAGGACAAGGGAGCTGGGGAACCTGGCTGCGTTTCAGCAGTGGAAGAAGCAGAGATTTGTTTGTGTTTTTCTGTAGTCAGACCTCCATGGTTGTCTTTATTTCGGAGCAGAGCGGTCCAGATGGTGACTTGGGTCCATCACCTGTAACTGTTTCCTTCCTTGCGTAAAGTGTCTGGCTCCAATATGCGATTCCCATGTAGAATTATTGCTGTGGGCTAGTGCAACACATTATCATGGCTTTTGTTTTAGAGGATAAAATTCACATTAGAGGGAATTAGCAAGTTGAAGTTTAAATGGGACATTCGTTTATATAATTGGTTTGCACACTACCAGCTGGACACGATACCTCAAATGTTGGTAAATTGGATGATTTGTTATCCTCTGAATGGTACTGAAGGCTTGGGGGAGAGGCAAATTTTTGGGGAAGAGGCAAAGATTCCAAGATGTAACTGATTGAAATTCATTTGAATGAATAGTATGGTGTGGAATGAGAACATGCCTTTATGAGAAACTCCACCCAGAAACTATGATTTCACAAATGATGTCTGCTTTTATGGTGGGACACTAAGATGTATGACCAGGGATGTCCTCAGTAGGACTGGAGCTTGTCAGGACCTCACCATGACCCTCACCAAGTGGATTTAACTGGAGACCATGCGACAGCTTAATCTCATTAACGGCAGACATAGCAAAACAAAACATTATGGCAATTTGTTTCAATGAAGCAGAGGGGCTGCATGCTACTGCCTGATTAGATGAAGTGGAAACTATGGCCAGTGTTTTGGAACATTGCTCTCTACACGATTCTGATACTCCTTTGTCACTGACAGAACCATACCGGGCCAAGCCATGCCAGAACAGGCCAAAAGCCAGATAAAACATGATGGGGGCAGAATACAGTTGTATTTCCCATTAATCCTCAGTATAGTAGTGCACTTTGAAAGTATACAACTATTCCATCTGCAGCTACTGTTATAACTGTAAAGTTAGCTATGGATATCTTCAGCTATCTTGCACCTTAAAGAGGCAAAAATTATTATTGAAGAGATTCAGACACGTGTGTAGTCTATCCATAGCATTATTAATAGCTATACTACTGCACTGTTACTTCGACAAATAACCTGTGTTAGGTTTTCTCCTGTAGAAGTTAACTGACACTACACAGTTTGCTAACTCTGTCCGTGGCCTTTGCATGATCAGTGATGAGATGCTTACCTCTCGTGGGCATGAAGGAAATCCACCCACCTGAGCGTATTGAGTCAACCTGGTTCCAGCTATACAGTGGAAATATAGTAGCAACCAGAACCGTAACGCAAACACGTGAGGCCCCCCACGCAGCTAACCCTGAGTGGGCCCCTTTCCATCAGCATAGAGCAGGCGAATTTTAACATCTTTCATAGTGAGGATACTTATCATTTCAAACGTACAACGAAACTTAGCAGACCACTTTATAACACTGGACACATTATGGAGTTAATTGTACTGAGTACATTTTAAACTGTTGGAGCTTTTTAACATTACAAACTATAAAGTGTCACAACCGTTGTCCGGGTGCTGATCCTGTGACGGCCGTTGGTGACACGCAGGTTCCGTGGCATGCAAGAGGTGGCACGAAGGTTCGTGTTTTTACGCCCACAAGAACTTTTGTTAAAATCCGATGATGAAATGTATAAATCAGCAAGTGCCCTAGCTGACCAATACTAAGATGACTTATGCGCGGATTTTCCAGAACAAGTTAGTGTCCACCATAAAGGAAATCGAGCATGGCTCGGTTCAAGATTTGGCGCACACTCCATTCATAAAGCACCACACATATTACCAAGTGTGCCTGATGTAGCCATGGCTATTAAACTATTTCTTTGCCTGGCTATATCAGAATTTCTATTTAGGTAACATTGTCTACCTAATTGAATTGAGGTTTGCCAAAGTGAAAGGGGTTGAATACTTTTGCAAACAGTATATTCCATTTTTCATTTTCTTAAAAAATATTTTATGGTGTAAAACTCATGTTACTTACTAGTAATTTATTAAAGTATTATTGTTGTTAATTAAAATATCATATATAGAAAAATATTAATGTATTAATTGTTATCCAGTGAAATGAGTGATTTAGTAGGGGGGTTGAACACTTTTGCAAGGCACTGTATGCATGTCACATTCCCCCCTGAAGGTCTGATCCTAGAATCACCCTTGTTTCTTACTCTACCTGTGACTGTTGCAAGCACCGAAAGATCCTTCTCAAAACTGAAACTAATTAAACCATATGTGAGAAGCGCCATGGCACAGGAGAGCTGAGAATGTCATGAACAGTGTGACTACCAATAAACCACAACACACACATCTCACATGACTAACAACAGGAAAACACAACAAGCTACTCCTCGATTGTTAAAAAGTCCAAAACATATGTGACAGCGATTGGCTAGTTTGTGTGCACTTTCCCTTGTTGAGTGGAAAATTTCATTGTCGATCTCGATGAGAAGGCGGGTTTCAGTGCACACCAGGAACAGGTAGCTAGTTTTGCTACAGTAGCACGGTTATTTGCCTAACGCAGGTGACCGGTCAGATAATCGTAGGAATCAGCGCTGTGTCACACTCCACTAAAATGGGTAGATTTATTCTCAGTAGCATCATAGTCAGATTTTGTGCGCTTATTTATCCAGTTCGAGCACTGAACAATGGCCTCGC
Source organism: Megalops atlanticus (assembly GCA_019176425.1). NCBI lineage: Eukaryota > Metazoa > Chordata > Actinopteri > Elopiformes > Megalopidae > Megalops > Megalops atlanticus. The sequence continues at coordinate 9,599,097 of CM032879.1, forward strand.
GCTAACGCCGACAATGGGCTGGCTGCGCTGGGAGCGATTTACGTGCAATACTGACTGTGACGCAGACCCCCAGAACTGTAAATAGTTGTTGACAGGCGGGGGCAGGGCCCGTTTGGACTGCGGGGCTCCCCGCCTTGCGGGGGCTGCAGGGGTATACTTTACGGCCATGGTAGCAACCCCGTGCTCTGAAAAATCTTACAGAGAGTTGTAGCCTGTGAGCCATGGACAGCATGCAGTTTTGGCTTCATGGTCCTGAGCATTTGCATATCTGTGGGCCTTAATGATTTCTATCTGGAAAAAAATTGAAGAAGTCAGTAAGTATTTGAGAAATAACTCTGAGGAAAAATGGATTTTTATTTCGACAAACTGAGCGCATGCTAAAGCAGTGTCCTGCAGAAGGCTGTGAAGTAGCAGGATTTCAAACGATGTATCTTTTGTTCTCATTGACACAGGCAATTCTAAAAAAAATCCAGTCAAATGATGTTTTTTTCGGATCTGATTTTTGTGACCTGTCACACTCTGAGTTTTGTTTGTTTGAATCATGCTTAGGAGGCAGGGGCAGTGTTGCTTGTATGGGGGAGCGCGCACTTGGATACAGCTTTTCCAAGCAGCAAAATTTTCCGTTTGCTCCCTTTTTTCTTTTTTCTGCTGTATTTATATCCTCATGCTTCTGATGCAGTCACCATTTTCATGAAGGCATGATGCAGCTTGTATTTGAAGTAGAGGACTGAAGCTACCTTGCTTAAGATGAACTTACAGACCTTTACAAATTCGAAATGAACCCACCCAATAAGCTTTCTTACCGTTCCTCACCGTACAAGCACAGGGCGGGAAACGTTTTGAGCAGAAGTGGGGGAGACCTGAGGTGCTTCAGGAGAGAGAGGCGATTGTGTGGTCTGCTTTCCAATTCATGGGGGATGCAGCTTTGGCAGTGGGACAGGGGGCAATGAACTCGCACCACTGAGGCGGGCCTTTCGGAGCAGAGAGAGTTCCGGCGACAGCGGTCACCGCAGCTGTGGCTCCTGGACCTCCCTGAAGCTCGTGTGAAACGTGAAGGAAGGTGCTGGCGAACAAGAGGAAACCGGGTAAAAACGCAAGCCACAGGAAACAGCAGTGTTTGTTCGCGGTCTCTCAGTTTCTGCACCTGACCAAGGGGTCAGACCTGCTGAGATGGGAAGACCACCGATGAGTGGGCAGGACTGAGGAGTGGTTCAGTAGGGTTCTGGGATTTGGGGGGGGGGGGTGGGGGCGTGTGAGCGGTGGGCTGAGATGGGACATGGGGGCTCCTATGGGCCTGTTAGCCATTCACATACATTATAATGTGCCAGGCTTAATGATTCTCAAATGTTAAACAGTATATGAAGTCAATTCAGTGGTATGGTGATTCAGCAGCTTGCTGTAATGTTTAATTCTTTTGGTCCTGTTGTGTGTATATAGTTAGTTACAGAATGTATATCATTTAAATGTTCAACATAACAACCCCGGCGTTCAGCCTCCTCTCTCCACCCACACCCCTCCTCCCTTCACCACCCTGGGGTGATAGTGGGCCAAATCCACAGCAGAACCTAGAGAGACAGACAGATTTTCATTGGATTCAAAGCCGAAAATTGCTGCCATTTAACGTTTTTAAGTTGAATTGCAGCACCAGAGGCACGCTTGTTCTTAAGCGGCACAATGCCACAATCTGCACTGCATCTTAGCCTTTTAGGAGCCACAGAGGACCAGTGACGGCAGGCCCTTGCCAACAAGGCTCCCATTTGAACGATTTCCAACAGCCGTCGCCCCGACAACCGCCAGGGCCCTTGGGAGAGCGGAAGGACCGAAAGGAGAGAGGGAAACGGCCATTACGAGACCCGGGCCCCGCCAGGTGCCTCGTTCTCCCACTGCGCCCGCGGAATCTCATTACGGCCTCCGCAAACGACATCACCGGCTCACAGAGGGGGTGTGAGGCATCCTCCCTCAACCACACAGAAACGCCCGTAATGAAATTACAGAGTTAGGGGCGAATGAAGTGTTACAGGAGAGAGAGGCAGCAGGAGAAAGGTGGGGAGAAAGGGGTTCTGCGTCTTTGTCTGCTGGCTATCGGGCCACAAGCAGAGGCCGCGGGAAAACGCTCACACGTTCGCGCTGTTTCTGAGCGAGCCAGATAGGATCTTTGCACCTCGTGTGGGGCCGCGGTTTGCAGTGTTGTCAGGCCCGTTTGGCAGCGTGGGCGTTCCGACATCTGCCACCGTTGTGTGCGGCTTCAAGCATGGCGAGATTTCAATAAAACAGGTGTGCGTTTTTGCCGTGTTTTTTGTTTTTTTTTTTTTTTTTTTTTTTTCGGCCCGATATCGCTGATGACCTTTTCACGTGGGCTCCGGGCCTTGCGGAACCGTCACGCCCCGCCGACTGGCACAGGTGACTCCAGCCTCGCCCTCTCCGCTGGAAAAAAAGATTGAGTTGAGTGGGCGGGGCGTCACCTTAGATCAGATCAAAGGCAGCACGGGTTGCAGGTGTCGATGTGGAGAAGGAGGCCGGCGGCTCGTTTTCTTTCCTCATGCCGTTGTCACCGCCTCTTCCTCCCCCCCCACGCCCCGCAAACTGCTCTCTTTCCATCACGGGCGGGGCAAGCTGCTGAGCGCGCTGCTCCTGTCTGTTCCAGCGGCGTTGTGGCAACGCCGATCTGACAAGGCAGAAAAAAGGCAGCTGGGCCCCCCGCAGGGGGGTGATCAGAAATATCTATTGTGTCATTTTTACACGCTCAGAGGTGGCGATCGGGGCCCAGCTACGGCCCTCTGTGGCACATGCAAGCACTGGGCTATGGGGCGCCAAAGTAACAGACCTTTTTGTTGTGGACAGAATGCCTTCTGTGCTACGAAACGGATGCTTCTGTGCTACGAAACGCATAAATTAATTACAAAACCATATAACACTGTAACGCCTTTTGTCCACGAAAAACACAAACTCGTTAGCATTGTGTCCATGAAATATTGAAGAGAGCGCATACTTGAGTGCACAGAAAACAAAACGGATAATTCCTTTCGTGCACTGAATTGACCGTTGTGCTTTTCATTTTGTGGACAAAAGGCGGAATGCACTTCGCACTATGTGGATAAAAGAAATTCATTTTGTAGACAAAAGTAATTCTGTCCACGTAACAGATGTCCCAGGCCAGCATTTCTGCTTTTGTGGCACGATATGCAAAATGCGCTATACTATCATCATTCTGTGCCTTCGAATGTTCATTTTGTCCGCTTAACTGTTTTGCTTTATTACTATTATTGTTCCTGTAATTGTATTTGATATGCAATCCTAATTCAGATTAGTTAGCTCGCGACACTGACCTTGCGCTCAGCTTCAGCACTATTTGCATTGTATGACCTGTACACATCTTGCTCTTGTGCCTGTTGTTTGCTCACTATTTGCACTTTTGTACGTCGCTTTGGATAAAAGCGTCTGCCAAATGAATAAATGTAAATGTAATGTAAATGTTGCGCATTGGCTTACACATCCCTGTGGCAACAGCTGTTTGGGTAATGATTAGAATGACATGCTTCAATGAAAAGAGTCTGAATGGACATGAATTAAACAGGTGACTGTGAGGAGAATGACTTGCCGGCAAACATGTCTTGTTTTATAGCACGCTGGCGTGCATGTGGGACTACCAACCAAGACTGAAGGCTTTCCTGACAAAGCATTTTTGCACAACTGAAAATGCGGGCCATAGTTCCTCCTATGGGCTCTTGTGTTACAGCGGTTTTGATGTCATTTGTAGGAGTGTTGAGCGTCACTGTTTCAAGGTCTCAGTGTACTCCTGCATGCGTCCTGGTGGATTTAAGCTAGACCCCCCAGCTGCCCGATTCTGACCCTGTCTTATTCTCTTTTCCCCCCGGGACAGGCGGAACGATGAGGTCACCCACATCAAGATCCAGAACACGGGGGACTACTACGACCTGTACGGCGGGGAGAAGTTTGCCACACTGGCGGAGCTGGTGCAGTACTACACCGAGCAGCAGGACCTCCTGCGCGAGAGAAACGGCGACGTCATCGAGCTAAAGTACCCGCTAAACTGCAAGGACCCCACGTCCGAGAGGTAGGGCTGGCTACACTGCTTCTGAGAAACACTGCCACCTAGTGCCTAGACTGACCCAGTCCCCAGTCCCAGATACTATGTAAAGGGACGTCAGCTGCTGACTTTAACACCCAGAATCCAGCAACCTCTCGTCCTGGTCAGATTTACATTCGGTGTAACAGTCAGCCTGCGCTTAGTAAGCATGTCAGTCAGTGGAAACTGGCTTCAGTGAAGTGTCAAGTATTGGATATCAGCCCCAAGGCACTTCAGAATTTCCAACTCAGTTATTTTTTACTCTTCAAGGGTTTTTTGAAGGGTTTGGAAATATTTGCGTGTGTCATCTGTAGGGGTGTGGGCAGAGCTCTGCCAAAGCACATGCGTGAGAGAACAGAGAGTGGGAAAGCAGTCAACGTCAGCTTCACAGACTCTGCTAATATGACGTTTTGAATTTCAGCCATGGTAGGAATTAGTGCTGGCTGCAGTAAAGGTGGCTTCTGTCAGCTCCAAACACACCTGCCTCTGTAGCTGTAACATCCACTCAGGGCCGTAATTATAATATATATTGGGGGGGACACATCCCTCAAATGCCCCCCCCCCAATATATTGATATAAAAAATGTTTTTTTAAAAAAATGCTGTGCTACGACAGGCAACCACGCACCGCCGTCCGAAATAATCATTAGCAAATGTAATCATAATCACAAATTGCCATTATTATTACTACCGGTTCTAGTATTACGGTGTACTGCAGTTCTGCCTGTGGTTTTTCCAAGTGGTGTTGCCGTACCCCAGCAGAAGCCGTTGCTCGACTGCTGCGGGTAGGTAGGTCTACAATCAATGTCAAACACTGTGTCTCTATTTCATTACTTTCAAATGTATTAAAAAGTGGAAAACTAGAATGTAATATGAGTGTTATGTAGGCTATATCACTGTAGATGTGATATAGACTTTTTGTAAAGTGTTATGAAAATGATAATTTTATGAATGGTTATTTGTCTCGCAATGTTATGCTAAATTCCTGTCAGAACGTTAGCTAGCTAGCATACTTTCCGTGCATTAGCTAGCGAACAGCCCATACATTCTGAGCATATTCCACTCGCTAGCTTTGTTAAAGTTAGGATCCGTTAATGTTCCCATCAGTTGATGAAACAACAAAAGGGAAAAAAAAACAGAGGAATGTAATGCAATACACTATTAGACATTATTGTGAAATAAATAAATAAATAGTTCATCCCATGTGTTACTGAATTTTGAAATATTTTAGAATGGCAGGAAATGAGTTTTCAAATTTTGGATTTTTTTTTTTTTTTTTTTGGGGGGGGGGGGTGGGGTCAGATTTGGTCCCCCTCCAATGTTGTCTCCATGGCTACGGCCTTGCATCCACTTACAGCATTTTTCTAATCTTCTGACAGGTAGCTAAGCATAGCCATGCAAACGACCTGCAAACGACAGAGGAAGTTTTTATATGGTCATGAGTGAGTTTCGCATCAGAGTTCAGGGAGTGTTTGAAATGCTCCCTTCGTTTTGTTGTATAGCTGAACTGAGATTAGTGGTAGACTGGTAGGGGTGCATCCGACTGCAACAGAACCCTGTGTGGGATTTAGCTGCAGCTTTGCCATGACCGACCTATGCTAATAAAGAGTGGTATGGGCAGTGTTTCAGAGCCTCAAAAGCGCCTCGCGATCAGAGGGAGTTTTGTCAGGTTGGGAAACAACTAATGAATCCTCCTTCAGCCCTTTAGTATGATTCCGTGCCGCTTGCCCGCCAGTTAAAAAGCACAGATAATTCTTGCCCCGGGGAATTTAGGGACATATTTCAAGACCCCTGGATGAGGTTATTTTCCCCGCCTCGCATTTTTTTAGACATTGAACGAAGGCAATCGCAAGGAAAGCAATTTAAAATGAGAACTCATCCGTGTGCAGTTATTAAAGTTACCATTTAAGACGTTAAGATTTTTTTTAAGAAATCCTTAACTTTTCTCACACGTCGCTCCTATTTCAGGTTTTTCATTTTCATGCAGCGCAGGGCTCCAGTAAGTCCAAAGACGGTATCGTGATCGTGTAGCTAACGGATATCAATCAGTCGCAGCGGTTTGCTTCGGCGGGTAAAGACTGGTTCATATGCACCCCATGATTGACAACTGCTCATCCCTTCATGGGGCACGTGAAGCTTCATTACTTCGTTACTCCCCCATTACTTTTAATGCTTGTATGACAGTGCGTGACATTCCTCGTGCGACTCTAGGTGCCCAGTCATCAACGGGACCATAACTGACTAAGAGGGCATCCTTAAACTGGATTGAGATCCGAGAGTGTCTTTTGTTGTTCATAATCAGAGTGTTCCCATACCCCTAATGTAGAAGAAAAAAAAGATTTACCAGCTTGAAACAGCAGGCTACGTGAAAGCTGTTTTTTGCTTTAGATGAAGTGCGTTGCCTGGAAACGTCATGTGCAAGAGGACCGTAATTGTGAACGAATACTATACATGAAAATGAATGTCAAAAATGTTAAGTGAAAAAAACTGAAGAAATCCAACCTTTAGCAACCTCTGGGTAACAAAGTATGCTCCTTACCATTACACTGTACTGCTTGTTTGAAATGTATGTCAAAATACTGTATGCATCAGAAACATAAAAGACTTTCACATTTTCACACATAATTGTACTTCAAGAAATACTCATTTGACGTTTCTAGTAAGTATTATAAGAATATTTCACAGTATAATGATAAGAATATTTCAATTTTGTGATGTTATGTCATTACAGCTTAATTCCAGGGTCCAGTTATATCATATCGTTATATTTTAAACCTAGATTCTAATGTGCACGTTGAGGTTTTTAATGGAATTAGCAAATCTGTTATTCTATCTGCACCACCACCTGCAGGTAGATTGTGGTCATTGCAGTCAGCATGGTTTCAACTGACTGGAGTGAGAAAAGATATTTCATACTATGTATCATCTCAATCTAAAACACAAATAATTATGCCTGCAGTTGTGTCTTTAACTGAACTGAATACCAGGAATGCAAAGTAGGTCAATTTCCTGAGGCAGAACCAAGGCAGGCTCTTCCTGTTTTTGGTAGTGCCTGTCAAATTGGTGTAATGAGTCAACAAGCTCAAATATGTATCTGTGGATAAAACATAATTGAAAAATTGAAAGCTCATTCCAGTGCTGCTGACTCCTGGTCCAGAGACGAGAGTAGCATCGCCCACAGTGACACCGCTCCCATGTGCTTTCCTCCCAGGTGGTACCACGGGCACCTGTCCGGGCGGGACGCGGAGAAGATGCTGACCGACAAGGGAAAGTCGGGCAGCTTCCTGGTGCGGGAGAGCCAGAGCAAGCCGGGCGATTTCGTCCTGTCCGTCCTCACCAACGAGGAGAAGCACGAGAACGTGGATCGCAAGACCAAGGTCACCCACGTCATGATCCGTAATCAGGTAGGATTCTGACTGTGGGGGACTATGGAGGGCGGGGGCCAAGGTGGAGCATGCCTGCAAGAAACACAGGGATGTAGTCAGGCTACAAGAACTACGGTGCTTTGAATGTATTTTACATGCAAAGGAACTGCAGTGGTCAAACTGGACCATGTGGTGCCTTTGGTTGAGTGCTTCATGGTTAGGAGAGGTGGGTCAGGGCAGAAGGGAGGGTTCGTGATAGGGGTCGACTGATACGGTTTTTTCAGGGCTGATACGATAATGATTATCTGTGACAAAAAGAGGCCGATAACCAATATTTCAGGCTGATATTTAAATGCTTTTAACATTTTTTTTTTTTCGGTGTGAAAAGAAATAGGCTGTGACAACATGGACATAATTACAAACCCTCTTTACTTAGTCATAGGTTTTCAGGCATACATCACTCACCACTATGAAAGTTAGATAGACAGCAAAAAGATCAAATGAAAATTCTTTCTCAAAGACAAAAATAAACTAAAAATTGCAATAACTAAAATGTGCATTGTAATATTGACGTTGTGGGTAAATTTCTCTATGGTTATCTTATTTTGGCTATTTCAAAAGCATTCAGTTATCAGACGAACGATGGCAATCATTGCGTAAGAAAAAAAACGAATTGATACATCATTTAGGCTGCATTTTTATCATAAAGTATGAAACATCAAACCTTAAAACTAGCCTGTGCGTCCACGCTTTTCCTGAAGCTGCGGGGAGATTCTAGGAGCCCATTTGCTCATAAGTCATTTATGTGAAAAATGGACAGCTCATACAAAAGTAGGGTACCGTGTGGAAGGACTAAGTTAGCGAAAATACTGTGAACTGCAAACTGTGTGCTGCAAATTTTTGTTTTAATAACTCGACTTCCATGATGATGAGGCCAAATTAAGAAATATCAAAGCGGCAAACGGGCATTTTCAGCTTCGCCGCGAGGTTCCGACATAAGTGCAACCGCAAGCGAGCTGAAGTTTAATTCCGTGAACGTTTGCTTAAACGACGACCGTAATTCAGAAGGCTGTGCTTTAGGGTAAATTTCTTTGAATGTTTCATTTGGAAGAATAAATATACATTACTATTTGTGAAATGTGCAGTGTCAAACTGTTGCAAATTATAGCATAAGTGCACCAATTAGTCCTTATTACAAGTCCTTTTTTCTTTTATATTCCAAGCTTGTTTTCAGCTTAAGCGTAGACCACTTATACTGCTTCAAAAAGGTCCAGTTAGCCTAGTGCAATTTGGTTAACGACATGGTTTGAGCACAACGACCATTTTACTGTATACTTACCTTCCATCCTTGTTTCCAGCAGCTGAAAACATTAAATTTTCAAGGTTAGATAACATTGTCTGTCTCGGCCAATGAGGGAATTTTGTGGAAAGAATGTTAGCCAATAGCATTTTTTTCTGACAGAGGAGATGCGTCAGGATAGTACACGTATTGCGTTTAAAAGTTTTTTTTTTAATCAGGAACTTCGATAAAAATATGCCGATAATAGATCATCAAAAATTGGTAAATATCGGCCCCGATTATCTAACGACCGGATAATCGGTCGACCCCTAGTTTGTGATTGGTAAAGTGTCCAAGCAACAGTCAGTGCTGAAGTCAGTCAGACATGCCACATTACCACGTTAATTATGTTTTATATGATGAAGAAATTCAAGAAAGAATGGTGTGTTTGCTGCACTCATTAAAAATTGTTTGCATTTATGTAATGAATCCACTTGACAAGGTTTCTATTTTCTTTGACTGGAAAAGAACCTGAAGCCTTTTGCATTCCATCCTTTGCTGAGGAGACAATGCCCCATGGCTAACCCATAATGCATTGTGTTTGCTTTGTTTTGAATATGAGGGGTGAAGACTGTTGCTTTGGTCACTCAGGGCTGCCAGGCCATTTTTATCCATTCTCACCATGTTCTAACCATTGCTGTTAACCATAATGAATAACTGTTAACCATTTTCTAGCAGTAACCATATTCTAACCATGTGTTTGAATATGTAATGAGTCAACAAGTTCATGTAGTGGATAAAATATAATGTGTAACAGGAGGGGAAGTATGACGTGGGTGGCGGCGAGAAGTTTGACACCCTGGCAGACCTGGTGGAGCATTACAAGAAGAACCCAATGGTGGAGAAGAGTGGGATAGTGGTGCACCTCAAACAGGTGGGACCTGGGCGTGCCTCTGTAGCTCTGACCACAAACATGATTACCTCACCTCACCTGTCATCTTAGCCACCAGAAAACCTGTTCATTGGAAAAGTGATCATTTTGTCAACTCTGTTGTTTTGTCAATACACACACGCACATGCACAAACACACCCATTTATCTAGCTGGATATATACTGAGGAAATTCTGGTTAAGTATGTCACCCAAGGCTACAGTGCTAGTGCTCCAACAGGGAATCCAACCCAAAAGCTTTGGGTTATATGCCCTGCTCCACATGTGTTCATTAAAATCACATGATGTTTCTGGCCCTGAGGATTTTAGGATGTAGCAGGGCAATGTAATGTACACATCATGTCTAGTCCACAGCCCTCATAAAAAATGTAATTACTTGAAAATGGGTGTCCGTACAAACTTCATTGTATGTTTGCAAAATTCCAGTTCCATGGTGGTTGCGAACAACTTGTTCCAAAAGCTTATTGCCAGATTTATAACTTGAATTCTGTGCTCTGTTAATCTTAAACCTCCTGTCTTAATCTTTTTGTTTCCCTCTTCTGAACACCAGCCCTTCAACGCCACCAGGATAAATGCTGCCAACATCGAGAACAGGGTGCGGGAGCTGAACAAAGTGGCCGACAGCTCGGAGAAGTCCAAGCAGGGATTCTGGGAAGAGTTCGAGGTGTGTCCTCCTTGGAGAAACTGCAGGAAAGACACTCTGTCCTAGGAGGAAGAGTTATAGATTGAAGGGCAATTCAGGTCTAAGTACACAGTGTACTGAGTCTGTGTACCTCCGTCACCTCACTGATGTTGATAAAGAACAAGTAGAGCAGGCCACATTAGTTGCAATAGTTAGGTGAGACAGGGATATGTTTGTTTCTTTGCTTTAAGCCATAGAAAATATCACTGTCTGCACTGGGCTACCTGAAACTGTGTGCTCATTCAGTTATCAGAGCACACACTGATCTTATGTTGTCTGGATGGGCTGGTCGTGGATGCAGATAATTATATTTGAAATGGTCATAAAATGTGTACATCAGCAGATATACAGTGTGCCTGCTGTGAACAGACAGATGGTGTCTCTCCTGCTGGAGCTGACCACAGACTGTTTCCATAGATCGCCCTCTAGAGGACAGCAGCTGACCTGTGATCCTCGGTTTCTGTCTCATGGACCCATTTATTAGTGCTGGCTTTAATTGCTTTTCAGAAGAGCCGTAATTACTCAGGCTTGATTGAGTTGTTCATTGAATATTGATCTGTGTTTGGCTTGTTTTCAAGTACTCTGTTATAGCCAATCTTGAGAGTACCTCCTTTTGTCCTTGGTGAGAGATGTAATTAAGCAATTAAACAAAAGTGAAGGTGATTCCCCAGATTAATTTTTAAAGTAATCACCCACAAATTTTTTAACACAATTCTTTCTGCATATAAAATAAGTTAATAGCTCAGGTGATCAATTACTCCAGCCCTGAAAACAATTAATGTCTAGGACAATTTGTATTCAATTAACCGCTCAGTCAATCTGAATTAATGAATGAGTTCTTGGACAGAACTAAAAATAACCAGCATACACACTTCAGCCTCTGGAGCAGAATTGGGAATCCCCACTAGGTTTTGAGTAAACCACTAAAAGCAGACATATTGCTCTGCCTGATCAGCATGACCTCACTGCTTGGTTGCATTTGTATTTACTGTATAATGTGAATCAGACTTTAGCTGCATGGTTGGTTTCATGTTTCTGTTCAAAAACATCGATGATTTAGCAGTACGTAGTCCTGTTACTCCACCTTGAGCACACCTGTTCTCTCTTGGCTCTGATGAACGAGTGAGACCTAGAGTGGCGCAGAAAGCCCTGAATCAGCCTCACCTGTGGCCCCACCAAGCCGTCAGAAAAGGACTTTGGAAAAGATAGGGCATGCCACAAGCCGTAGTTTAAGTAGTGGACAAGTATGTGCCTGGATTCACATTAATCCGGCCATTTGGATGAATCATCATTACATGGCCACTAGGGGGCACTGTGCAGGATCTGCAACTGTAGGCTCAGAAATAAGCGGTCACAGTAATTTCTGTCACATAAAAAGCGGTTACATACAAGTGTATGCGGTCTAAATAACTCATGTGTGCACTGGTCTTTAGCTGTTTTCCCTTGTATGGAACCCCATTCGAATGGAGGAAAACGTGGGGTACAATGTGGGAGTTCGCTGCACGATCGTTTGCGAGGCACTCTGCCTAACAAGCTGGTATGAATCACCTCAGAGTCGGAGTGCTACTATGTGATTCACGTGACGTGGATGGAATGAGTGAAAGTAACCCTCTCCTGCTCTGTGTCTGCCAGGTTTTGTCATATTGAAACATCAGTTATGGCCCTGTGGTCATATTTAGTCAGAAATACACACTGGTATCTGCACTTCTGACAGTGCTGTAGAGCTGCCATGACTCACCTGTGTTAAGAAATGCAGGTTATTTCAATGCAAGGTTATTCCCCCTCAATGCCTTTGGAGAGACAGATAATGTTACCATCCTACAGGGGTCGTTGTCAGGTCAGCTCAACCAGACACATACACACACACACACACACACACCAGCACACCTGTGAAAATAATAACGGCTGTAACCACAAGAGTTGAGAGTTTATTTTCTGTTTGATTGTTTTTGTTAGGTTTTTCTTTGCTTTAGTCAAAGGTTGAAAGCAAACTACAGCTGGAATAGAGATGCACCTCAGTGCATCTTTCCCACAGAGTGCAGTTTTATTCTCTCTCTCTCTCTCTCTCTCTCTCTCTCACATTGCTAAGACAAATTTCGCAACAGAAAAAGTGTATAAACACATAAACTTTATGGTGCACAAATTCTTTTTAAAATGAGATTAAAACGTAAAGCAGTTGGTCAGTTGCTGTCAAGTTTCTTGCAGTCCCTTAAATTATGACAAGCTCCCTCTGTCTCTCGCTCTCTCCCTCTTTCTGTCTCTCCCTCACTCATTCACTTTCTCGCTCTATCTGACAAAGCTGACGTTTGTATCACTCAAGGTATATTTAACAAGGTTTCCAAAATGTGAAACAGCAAAATTCAAAGAAACGGACATGTTTTTACAATGAGAAGAAATAAACTGACAAGCTCTCTCCCTCTCTCTCTCTCTCTCTCTCTGTCTCCCCCCTCCTTCTCCCCAGATGCTGCAGCAGCAGGAGTGTAAGCTGCTCTACCCCAGGAAGGAGGGACAGAAGGCAGAGAACAAGAGCAAGAACCGATACAAGAACATCCTTCCTTGTGAGTAGCGCTGCTGCCGTCTGGTCTCCCCCATTGATGTGGTCGTCGCTGCGATGAGGGACACTTTCGTTGTCGTCAGCGAAATTGCCGTTGTCACGATCGTTGACGTTGGTATTGTTCCATTTTGTCACAGTAGTGGGATGATAATGATAATGACGATGACATATTTGTCATTTAGCACAGATTGCGTGAGATAACGATGCAGACAAATAAAAGGTAGGACACAAACAGATGGAACTGCGTCAGGAACATTACACAGCGGCGAATCAAATATGTGAATATAATATGAGGATTTAAAAGTTGAGGATTTAAAAGTTCAGATCAGGACATGAGCGGTTTATGCAGTGTGAAGAAATTAACAAGTGTAGCATCATGTCTTTGAGTGAATCCCATTGAAGGGCCTTGGCAGGAGGGTGAAACCGTGTGCCATACTGTGTCCCCTGTGACTAATGCCCCTTTCTCCATGTCCCAGTTGACACCACTCGCGTGGAGCTCAGGGAAGTTGACCCTGATGTGCCCGGCTCAGACTACATCAACGCTAACTACATCCGGGTGAGTGCCTCCCCCAAACTCCCCCCTCACCCCTCCCTCCAGCCACCACTAGGGCATCTGATCTCAAGTTCCAAGTGAGGAGGACCTTTGTCCCCGTCCCCGCTTGTTCCCTTTCTGAAATGCGCCTCTCCCCCCTCCCCCCGCAGAGCAGGCATGAGGAAGGCCGCCTGGCGGAAGACTGCAAGGTCTTCATCGCCACCCAGGGCTGTCTGCAGAACACTGTCAACGACTTCTGGAAGATGGTGTACCAGGAGAACACGCACGTCATCGTCATGACGACCAAGGAGATGGAGAGGGGCCGGGTAGGGTCTCCGTTGCCCTTGGTGGTCGGAATCGCTCAGTTGGAGTCAAATGGAGATCGTTTTGGCTTGACAATGTCAAACTTTTGCTGGCAAAGCTTTTACTTTAACATCAATACCAACAACAAAAAGATGTGTATACAGATACTGCTGTTTGTGTGTAATTGCTAACCATGCGTAACTGTTCCACATTTAACCGCAAGCCTTTCCCCACCAGAACAAGTGTGTACGCTACTGGCCGGACGTCGACTGTAACAAGGAGTTTGGGAATGTGAGCGTGAGGAACCTGGCGGAGCGGCCAGCGCAGGACTATGTTCTGAGAGAGCTGGAGATCACCCGTCTGGACAGGGTGAGGACTCCCGCTCCCCAAAGCTGGCCTCGTTTGGTTAGCAGGGGCGCTTGGCTCCGTTTCTGTTTCTGTTCATTGTGTTGCAACTCCCGGCCTTCTGGGTCTGTTTAGTACACTTTCACTGAAGCAGGGGGCACTACTTGCTTTGTGTTTGTCAGTGTTGGGTATACTCACTCATTGCTGGTACACCTGGCTCTCTTTCTGGTTGTTCACAACACATATGGTTGTTTACAGCAGCTCGGACTCCTGGCTCTGTTTCTGGTTGTGTTTAATACACTTTTACTGCACTGGGGCTCCTGACTCTGTTTGTGGCTATCCAGTATACTCTGGAGTGCCTGGCTTTGTTCTTACAGGGCAGACTGGAATATGTATTCCTATGTTTGGCAGGCAGGCAAACATCGGGGTCCCAGTTTGTGTGTTAGTCCCACACTGGAGAGTTTTCATCTGGTTTTTATTTCAGAACGAACCGCCAAGGTCCATCTGGCACTACCAGTACCTGAGCTGGCCTGACCACGGGGTCCCTAATGAGCCCGGAGGGGTTCTGAGCTTCCTGGACCAAGTGAACCGAGCCCAGAACGCTATTCCAGAGACCGGGCCTATAGTGGTACACTGCAGGTAAGAACCAGGAACATCTCTCCACTTAGTTTCACCCCTTTAGTAAGTTATGTGGCTCTTATCGTCCTCACTCATGTTGTGGTGAGATGAGGTGCAGCGGACTTTTCTTCAGCTGCTTGTTGGATGAGATTGTCAGTAATAGCAGTACTCTAAGTATGCCCTCTCCCTTTAAGGACAGAGCATAACTGGTCTCAGATTAGCAGTTTAAAGCACTACCTCAGTTCTGCTCCCCTACCAGAGTCCTCATAGTGACCTCTTGGAAATGGACACATCAGAACTAATGTCAGATATCTGAAGGTGTTAGCCCAGCTCTGCTCCCCCACCACTGCCCCTTAATGCTCTCCTTGAAATGGAGGTTGAAACCCCATGCCACTCCAAATCCTTCTTTCCCCTCTCTCTTTTCCAGTGCGGGCATTGGGAGGACAGGCACCATCATCGTGATTGACATCCTCATCGACATCATCAACAGGCAAGGTGAGAGCCTGGAGAGGTTCCACCCCCATTCTACATTTCATCCTTGCATGGAGACCTGGTGGCCTGGAGACCAGGCTAAGACACTGAATTGTTAGCGGCCAAGACATTGTGCTCTGAAGATTTCAGCAATAACCTGTATTTCAAATTATATCCTTCAGCGTCATCTGTTCGAATGGGGAGCTGAACCAGTGATATTCTGTTTAATGAACAGATATTTAGCTCTGTGTCTTGGGTTTTATTCTGGTTCTGTTCGCATAGCCGTACTTACTGTAGATGTTGCATCTATGTGTTCCGTCTAGGACCATACTGCTTTATGAATATTCAGGACACAGCAGAACTGAACACTATGACCTTCAGCAATGCCAGGGACATTATTTTAAACTTCAAACGCATGGAGCTGAAAGTCTGTTTAGCAAACAGAGTATATTTGGCAGATCAGGCAGGAAACTAGCAATGCGTCGTCGGGGTCTCTCCCCATAGAAGTGTGAAGGGAGGGGTGTTGGAAAAATGGTGGGCAGAAAGACCGGCAAATCAAGAATGGGCAAGCAACAGCTAAACATTCCCGTCTCCCAGGGCTGGACTGCGACATCGACATCCCCAAGACCATCCAGATGGTGCGACGGCAGCGGTCAGGCATGGTGCAGACCGAGGCCCAGTACAAGTTCATCTACATGGCCGTGCAGCAGTACATCGACACGGCGCAGAAGAGGCTGGAGGAGGAGCAGGTACAGGAACCGCAAATGCCAGAGAGAACCAGAAGTTTCCACTCAGACGGAGCGTCTCGTTTCGGAGACGATCAATCACAGAGCGAGAGGGCGGTTATGCTCCGCTGGCGTTTTGTCATTACGGGGGCGTTGTCGTACACGGCTCCAGTTCATTAAAACAGCCTTCCCGCTGTTTTAAATCTTCTTCGAATAAAAGAGGAAAAAGAGGCTTATGTTTCAGAAAAATGAGAGCTGTGTGAGGACTATTTTTTTTTCCTCTGAGGTTAGGAAAATCCATCAGAAAATATCAAACCGTCTTATTTTGAGATGAGTAATCTCTGAGTGATGAAACAGGAAACACACTGAGTGCTGAGCAAGGGTTTGCTGTGAGAGATGGAAGCCCTGTGGTGTGTCTGTTGCAGAGGAATAAGATGAAGGAGAGAGAGTACTCCAACATCAAGTACCCACAGATGCCTAACGCCAAAGTGAAGTCCAACATGACCACCTCACGATCCTCTATGTGAGTACAACACACAAACACTGATAGACATGCAGATACACAGATACACAAGCACATGCACGTGCAGATAAACCAACACATTCTCTCTCTCACTCTCTCACACATACACACACACATCCTCTCATTCTCACTAACACCTACACGCAAACACAAATAGACATATACACACCTGCACACACATCACTCCTCTGTCTAACCCTCTGTCTCGCACATACACACACACACACACACACACAAATAAACTCATGTACACCCACTCTCTTTCTCTCTCACTCTCTCTCCCTCTCTATCTCACACACACATACACACAAACAGAAATGCAAATGTGCTCATACCCACGCACACTCCCTCTCTTTTTCTCATTCGCACAAACAAACACGCTTGCGCTTTGATGGGTAAACTTCAAGACTCCACTGAGTCCAATTTATGGACAATCCTTCCTGGATCTAATATAAAGCCTTTGGAAGAAGATAGAATAATGTATTTCTTCCTTGAAGTTTGCAGAAATTGCACTCTGCGGACTGCACCATTGAATTATTAAAAACGGCTACAAAAAGCGTTTCACAATCTCTTTATGCTCGTGTCATAATGAGGCGATGGAACAGGAAACGGGGGATGCTCTGGAATTCTGGGAGACGTGACTTGAATCGCTTGACATCCTAAGGCCATTTCGGTCGCTTGGCTCTGTAAATCAGACGGCTTTCCTCTCTCGCCGAACAGGGTGAACGACGACTCCGCCGGCGTCTACGAGAACCTGAATATCAAAAACCCGAAGGCCCCGGGGAGCGGCAACACGAGGAGATGAGGCGCGTGGGCGGGCCGCTCCTCTCCGCCTCTCGGTGAGCGTTCCTCACGCCGCGTTTCCCGATGCCACCGCGCCCCGCGTTTCCTGGCAGCGGTGACTTTGCCAGGGGTCGCAATGGAGCGGTTAAAAAAGTGGAGAGAGGTCTCTGTCTCAAACGCGTCACTGCGGTGCGAGAGAATATTGTTGTCCATACCTTTAGCATCTCAAGGTCTGGCAGAGTTACAGATTCTGACAGCGTTTCACTCTGTCCTAAGGCACTCTTTGCTCACTGCACTGTCTCTGTGAGCAGACACACACACACACACACACACATACCTCGGGTTGCTTACCGGAGAGCAGCTGTGCAGTGTTTGTTGTTAGGGGTGCTGGAGGAAACTTCATTATCTACACAGAGACGTAATGAAAACATGGGTGCACTGTAGTCCCTTTGTCATAACATTTTTTACACCCGATTATTTAATTAACTAATGATTTGACAGACACTCATGTCTCGGCATGTGTTTTCCTGTTGTTTTCTATCTTTGCCACTTGCTTTTCTGTGCCTGTTGAATGTTGCACGTGTGATATGCATGGTGCTGTACAGTAAAACATTCCATAGTGATCATCCTTTTTGCTGTTATTTGTAAAAGCTATGACTGATTATCCTGTGTGTGTGTGTGTGTATCTGTGTGTGTCTGTGTGTGTGTCTGTGTGTATGCATGTGTGTGCGCACGTCTTTGGGGTGTGTGTGTATGTGTGTGTGTACACTTGCAGTGGAGGCATGGTTTCTCAGCACACTGAATGGCGTCCCGCTGGATTGATGGGGCTCCTGGACCTCTGGACCTCAGGACCCCTGCAAAGATCAGCCGGAGCTGAGGACAGCAGGGTCCTACTGGCCAATCAGGGAAAGGAAAGGATCTCCCTAGCAACATAGCATGGTGACCGCCACCTCTCTTTGTACAGGATATCCCTTTTTCCCCTCTGTCTGTCTGTCTGTCACTGGCTTGTGTTCACAAATTAAGTGCCTATTCTGCAGAATGTTCAGCTGAGCCTGACCCCGCCCCTACCTGACCCACTGCAACCGCAAACAAGCAAAAAAAAAAAAAAAAAAAAAAGTGTATGGAACAAGCTGTCTGTGTTTTCCTGGACTGAGATCAGTGATGTCATGATCTTTAACATTAATCAAACTACTGGTTTTATTGATTGTTCTGTTCTCTTTTCGTTTTAATAATCTATAAATGTAATGATATATGTGATTATATAAACACAATTTAAGCATATTTACTTATAGCTCATATATATTGTGTATCTATGGGAAGCAAAGGGTGAAGCATGGCTCCTACGAGTTGGCTTTGCCTGTACTAGACACATCTACTGTAACCAAAGACCTCGGACTCGATAGACCTCCAAAACGTGCTTAGAACGGTTTGGTGGAAGCACAGCGATTTGCACTTTTTTGTTTTGAAAAAAAAGAAGAAATGTTAGAAAAAAAAATGTAATGAAAGTGTAAATGTGTAATTTCCATGCCCGATTAAGCTCTGGTGCCAGTCCTGTTTGGTGTGTGTGTGTGTGTGTGTGTGTGTGTGTGTGTGTGTGTGTGTGTGTGTGTGTGCGTGCGTGTGTTGCATCACTGTGGCAGTTCCTGCTATCCCGCCCTCTCTTGCCCCCAGCCCTCATCGGCTGAGAGTTCCTGTCAGAGTCGCTCGAAGGGCTTATCTTCTCACACTGCTCTGACGCTCTGGGCTCTTGCCAGTTCTCTTCCCAGGGTGCAGAGCTAGGAACAGGAAGCTGCTCTCTGAGGGCGTCTCAGAGGTTGCCGAAGCAGCCCATTTCTGCTTGAAAGAGCGGAACAAAGACGTACGGAGGCTCAGGCAAAGAGGTGCATTGTTGCTTGCGGTATAAGGTCCCGACTTGTTAGGATGGAAGGGCTGGAGTATCTGATTATGCTGTGGCCCTGTTAGTCAGTTCTGTCAGCTATTGCAGTTTTGCCTGTGGAGCATATGGCCCTGACAAGATGTGCTACTGCACAGCTACACTGTGGTACTGCTGGCACTGCTGTGGTGTGAGGGTCCCTTCACTCGCCCGCTAGAAGCTAAAAAACAGGCTCATCCTAACATCCTCTCCTCATTTTAGTCTGTTCATTAGTTTTTCCTGACCTACTTTGCTGCTGCAAAACCTCCCATGAATAAATTGATCATTTGCTTTATTCATCTTAATCTTCAGCGTGTGAACTTTGTGGTGCTCTTTTATGTTAATGCAGCACATAAGTTCAGGTTTCTGAAATGTATTTTTAGAAAATCTCTTTTATTGTCGAGATGTTATACATTAAGTGGTACAAAGCCTTTATCCAGGAAAGAAAGACAATGAAGTACATGCAAGTGAAGAGGATGGTGACACAGGAAGTTTGTGTTTGCTCAGCAACAGCATTTTTGTCTGTGCTTCATGGTGTTTCTGTCACCATGTTAAAACTCTTCACAAATTAGCAGTGAATTCCACGACACCTCTAACCCGTTTCCATCATGGTTGTTTCTCATACTGATATACGTGCTCCCTTTAAGTGCACCAAAACTGGAAATTCTCCTTTGTTCCATATAAGACAGATGTATGCAAGAACAGAAATTAATATAAATCCTTGGGGAGTAGTGTTGGGGGACCTAATTTCTGGTGACAGCTCAAGATAACCCCTGCAAAACTCTCTGTGTGACACATCTTGGTTTGCGTTGTGGTTAAACGTCTACTCACGAGTCTGAGAGGTCGAAAGAGGGGACGTCAGTATCCTCACCAGACATTTTACTTTCACAGCCCCTACTTTGAAGCCTTAAGAACCTGCTTGTGAGGCCAGATGGCCGTTGTACTCAGATTAAGGCACTATATTTTTTTTGAGCAGTAATTTAAAAGGCTTTTAATCCGGGACTGACGTGGAAGTAGGTGAGCAAGTGACGGTGGTGATATTGGAGGAAGGAAGTTGTGCAAAGCTTTCTGAGATTCCAGATAATACTTAGCATCGCTAGTGGCTCAGATTTACCATTAAATCAGTCAAGTGTCAACTGTATTAGACTGCAGCGAATGCAAGCAATCCGCCATCATAGCCTCATGTTTATTTATAGTAACTGAGGGGAAATCAGGAGAGAGGGAGGTTTGAAATGTTATGGTTGGATTTTTGTAGTGTTCACAGGTTATTTCTGGTACAGGGGTCACCGATACCAGTTGTGGAGGGCGGAAAGGTTAGCTGGTTTTGGTTCCGCCTCAGTTCTTAGTCTTTTAAATGAAGTCATTGGGTAGGAATTCCCCTCACCTGCTTTTTTCTGGTATCCAGTTTAATTAAAAAATGACTGAAAGCTAAGGCACTCTGGACCTCCAAGACTGCAGCTATCCCCCATGGATGGTTGACACTGACAGCATCTTCAGAAGATACTAAATGCTGACAGCATCTGAAGGCGCTTGCTGTTCATTTGTGCTGTGAAGTGACAGAGTGCGGTGTCTGGCCTGAGTGGGATGTTAGTCTTTTGTAGTGAAGTCTCTCCACAGTTTCCAGTACCATCTGTGGCACTTCTGCATCTGCCATCTCCGGCCTCTCATTCGAGAGGTAGAAGTAACGGAATGGAAACGCCGCACCTGTTAATCGCACGCGACCAAACGCGAATGCAGAAACAGCCTGGAGAAAAATCTAAGGTCGGCTTAATTTAGCTGAGTTTGCTCGCCGTGTTGGAGGTCAAGCAAAGCTGAATTACTTACCTCTCCCTCCAGAATCAAAAGTAAAAGGAATGTGTACTGCAAGTCCTAAAGGAGAGTACATGTTTGAAGCGAATCCACATCAGTCTCTGCATTGCATTGTTTGAAATGGAGTGTGTCTGCTAACGCTGCATTTGCATGCTATGCAGGTGATAGCATTTATTATACACCTGATTTACAAAAGGTGTTTTTTTCTCCTTTAAAAAGCCAGTGTCATTCTTCATTGAACTTTATTATTACCACATGAAACATTTTAAATACAGTGATGATTATTTCTGCTTTTGTCTGGGTTAATTGATCTGATGAATTGTGTGAAGTAGCTGGAAATGGAAAGTGAATGTGTCTGTTGCCTTGCTTCAACAAGCATCTGCAGCAGATGATTTTCTTGGGAGGCAGTACTCTCCCTCTGCGCAGCAAGTGCTGCAAGCTCACTGTCCTTCGGCCTTATAGTGCCCACTACTGTGTGCTGAAACCAGTCACTCTGAGGCAGTCAGCGCAGCAAAGCTGTGTGTGTGAGAGCTGCGGATTGGTTGGAAGTCTTTAGTGAGGGCGGAGTTGCAGTTGCACCACCTGGCCCCCTTTACCACCATCACCATTGCAATGTTATGAACCGTGATGTCACAGCATGGATAGAGCTGAAGTATGTCAGAATAGAGGGTGGATACAGGGCTATGTGTGGCATTATTGTCCTCAGAGGGACATACATGGACACAGAGAAACCACCCTAGCCAGACCCAGGTCACAAGGCTCAGAAAGGGTGCAGTGGTATTGCACTTCGGCTGGTGGTTTGAAGTCACCGCAGTTGTGAGAATTGTCAACGGTGTCAGAATATTGAATGTAAGGAGTCATTTAGCAGGTCTTTGTGATTTTAAGGGCTAGCGCCTGTCGAGATTAATCAGGAGGAGGCAATGGCAGTCTTCAACCAGCCTGTGCTGGTTTTGCATCTACGTTTTAAATTGAAATGCATCGATAAAGGCTCTGTGACTTCCAACGTCAGTTGCACAGCCTTTGATCAATTGGGCAAACGTGAATTTTTTTTCTTTCAACTTTTTTGAGATCTGTGTGTTTTAGACAAAAAGTGAGGACCCACAGAAATGGTGGTTATGATTTCTCGTGTAAAAAAAAAAAACAAAAATAAGGAAATGTCATTCTGTATGAAAGGTAATTCATCTTAAAATGAAAATCTTAAAAGAACATATTTTTCATGATATATTATTAAATTATTTTTACAGTGCTGATGGTGTGTGGGTAATCTGTGCTGACATATAACAGCCCACGGTAAGCACTGTGAAACCATTTGTTAGTGGAGAGTGGAGGCAGTGCCTATTTGAACAGCCATCCTCCTCCAGCCCTGTATACAAGAGATTCACAGTAATGTTTTATTTGTCTATTATTTTTTACTTGCTTGAAGGCTTTTTGTTTTTATCATGTCATACTTTGGCCTCTGGGTGAACGGAGAGGTCTGGTTATGATAGTGTCGAAATACATTATGACTTCAATACTTGAAATTTTGTTTGTGTTGAACTGTTGAACCATAGCTGCAACGCAGTTATCTGAAGCTACCAGAATGTCCGTATCTGCTGAGAAGAGAGTAATTTGATTAGTTTGCTAGCTATATGCCTGTCAGTGTTGTAAATTAAAATTTGTAGGATTTCTTTTCCTCTTGAGGTGTTTCTGTAGCATTTTTAATTGTACTTTATTTGGTAAATTATCAGTTTTGTATTCTGAAGGAATGCTCTGGCCACACATTTTTTATTTTTATTATTGTCATCAATCATTAATTATGTGTGTGTGAGACTATCATTAGAAACGGTAACCAAAACAGGCATTTCTGAAGCTATAATTTTTTTTTTTCATTTGTTTCCATTTACCATTGTCTCTTTGAATTTACTTGAATATGAATTATGTGATGGTGTTTTTTAATCCTTGTTCTCCTCTGTTGGTTGCAATATGCCTGTGTTTGCATTGTGGTGTGCTGACTGTGTCTTCGTCTTGGACGAGGATGACTTCCTTCTTGCACTGGCTAAGCCTAACGCCTTCTGTCCCAGCCAATACAGCTGAAGCAATGTCTCAGAAATGACAATGAATAAACATATGAGGAAAAAACACAAGTCTGTCTCATTTTACATCAAGGGGTTTTCACTGTTTTTTTGTTTTTTCCTTTTTTTCTTTCGTTTTCATAAGACTGCAGATCCCTTAGTTGTATGTTGAAATTATAATGTAAAAAAATCTACAGCTCTGGCATTCAGCTCCATTTTCAGCCCAATTAGGGCCATTTTGGCAGATTTCTTAGTTTAAGTGGGCATGAGTAATACTGATTTTCCATCTCATATTGACTGTAGAAAAATCTTTGTGGTCAAAAATGTAATTCAGTCACTTTACTGAATTACAATTTACTTGCTGTCAAGAAAATCTTCATCTCTCTCTTGCATAGCGTGCTATATGCCAGGTTTATAAAAACGGGCAAACATTCGCTTCAGTTTATACTAATGTTAGGCCTAAATCTATTAATAAAAGGACTGTGACAGATCTTTGCATTGCCAGTTGTGCTGATGAAGATACGTAATTAACCAAGCCTACTTCTTCATTGCATTAAAACAATTAGGCCACTTTTTATGCTATTACCCCTCTCTGAGAGGGAACTGGGTTCAGTACAGTGAGGGGTGTTACATCTCAAACCGTTTGTCTGACACAGTTATGCAGATAACCTCTTATCAACAGGGTTCCATTCCATTGCTTCAGACACCTCACAGGCCTGCTGATAGCTGGCAATAAAGATTGCGACATCTTGAGGCGCAGTCTCAACCAGCCATATTAAGGCCACATTGTGAAAGCCCACCCAAACCAGAAATTTCTCTCTGTCCGGGTTAGGGTAGGAAAATGTGTGACTGCTGAAATTCACGTGAACAAAGATGACTTCCTGGCAGCTGTAGGTTCTGAGATGTGAACTCTATCTGCATGCTCTCTGGCTCTGTTTAATGTTTAACATTGGGTCAGCTGGGTTTTGTGTGTGCGTGTGCGTGTGTGTGTGTGTGTGGGGGGTTGTAGGGTAGATTAGGAGGGAAAATGCCTCAATAAAAAAGGACTGTGGGCATGGACTTGGCGCATGTTTGGCCCATGTTAAAGTGAGTCAAACGGTCTCAAGTTAATGTTACATGTAGTGCCTCCCACTCTTAGATGTGAAGAATGCTGAAGTGGTGTCTGGGAATAGTGTCAGTTTGGGTGGGGTTCTGCTTACCTTACAGGAGAGGGCAGTTCTGCCTTGTGTGGACCACTGTGGCTGGAGGGCGAGATCAAGAATGCTCCAGGCCTAAGAATGCATACTGAGCTGAGCCATCTAAAAAGGAATGGGTCCAGTCCCATAAGCATAGCACCACAGTAGTCACAATATACTACCTAAAGTTGACCAAAGCTTTGGATTTGTTCTGGAATTTGTGAAAATGACATCTGAACTGCAATTAGAGGGTGAGGCACAATCTGTCAGTGAGGCATTCCATGGGCATGCTCATGCCACGTTGTCCCATGAGGAAATAGCAATCCTGGCATGGACCCATGTGAAGAGTGCAATTACGGGGAAATGGAAAGCCTTTTTAGTGTACACCCCCAAAGACAATGCCAAAGTAAATACTGAGCATTTCCAGCCTGACTGAGACACGTACATGGCTAAGTAAGAAAAGAATGGTATGTAACTTGAAGATGATTTCCTTTACCATACTCCATTGTCATCGCCACTAATCTCAGAAAAAATTGTCAGTTGAGCTGTGGTTTAAAAACCTAGTTTTGTGATAGAAACAAGCCATTATTCTACCTGTCAACCTATACCCACCAGGCCCCAGAATCAGAGGAGACCCATCACTGACTTAAATGATTTCTGGATAATGAAGCAGCTCTTCCCAAAGGTTGGCTAAGGCTCACAGGTGTAAATCAACTGAAAGAGGCACCTTTGTGAAAAAAAGCTTCCCTCAAGTGGCTCTGAACAGCGCTCAAAAAGAGCTCACAAATAAGAGATTCTGACCATTAAAATAATGTCTTCCCATCTCCATAACTCATTCTTCTGTCGTGTGGTTTGATGAGCAGTATCACAAATGTACAAGCCCATCCCGCTTGTAGCATGATATCTGCAGGAGAACAGCTTTAATCCTGAAGTACACACCACCATACATGAGATAATCATCATGGGAGATATGGCCAAAGGCTTTTCTCTGAATTACGAAGGGAGAACAGGCATGTTTACCATGTATTATTTTATAACTATAGTTGGAACTTGGAATCAGAACCCTAGTATTTCAGTTGAGCCAAACATGCTCGAGACATATATAGAATGTGTATGATAATGCATATGTACATTATGTTCAAGAGACATGCCTTTTCTTTTTAAAATTTTGAACACCCAATGCATTTCCCCCATTTTCTCCCAGTTTTGTGATGGCCAGTTGTGTCACAGAGGCTGCCCTGTAGCTGAAACCCACACCGACGATCTGGGAGGGTGAGGCAAACACGTCTTCCCCTGAAATGCATGATGCCAGCCACCACTTAACTACACGCCATGTCCCCATGCCAAGCTTGCACAGACATGAGTGGGAGGAGGACAATTCAAACACGGCTTTATGCAGGCAAATTTCTGGGATCAAACTAAGGCCCAAGGACTCAGCCTTGCCCCTGAGCATCAAGCAGTTTTACTGACTGAGCCACACCAAAGACACACCATCAATACCAATACACACTTTCATGATATGGATGCACATCTTAACACTAATATCAACATAATAAAAAAGCACTACTGCCAAAATATTTTCGAAAATTTAAATATCAGCCCATAAAAATTTGTTTTGTGTTTTCTCTGCCCTTGAGAGATTAGTTTACAATACTGAAAAGTGTGAATAAAGGAAATTTCTTTATTTTACTTTTCTTTTGCGTAACTGTAGGAAAGTACCAAAAATACTGAAATGGTTGTAAAAAAGGGGTGTGTTATAATTATATCACGTCAGGTCCTGTGGATTTAAATATGTCTGTGATCATTTCACACCTTGATTGTGGAAGTAGGCTACAATACTAATATACATACTTGCATATTTTTGACTAAAATTGCTTTGGCACTTGTATTTTTTATTGGAGCCACACCACCTCTCATGAGGCCATTAAGGCTGAAGTGAATCTGAGAAGCTATATCCAAAGAACAAAAACCCCCATAGTGAGACTGGCAAGAACAGTGGTGACATGGGCTGTGTTTTTGAGCAATGGATAGGGCAGCGAGGAGACAGTCAATTGGCAATGAATCATGGGAATACACACACTAAGTTAACACAGTATGTTATGGAAATATATACACTTAAAGCATATTTACACATTTCTCCATCAAGCCTAAAATGGTTTAATTGTAGAGCAGTGTGAACGTAAATGTTTCATTGGGCAAGGAACAGAAACAAACTGAAGCCAATTGAACCAAAACACAACAGATGGTATCAGTCTGTTTGACAAAAGGAGGATATGGAGAGGAATTGGTATCAGTAACCATGCAGGAAATGAACAGCTGAGATGTGATTTTCTCAGTATGGCTGTGCGTCACCAGCTTTACAGAGTGCTGTAGATAGCTGGCTAACCAACCAGCTGCTTTTTGTTGTTCAGGTTACCTGCAATGCACTGTATACTCTGCAGAATGCCATCTATAGTGATGGATGAATTTGTGTGTTAGTAGAATGGTGCACCCGTTAAATGGTGCTGCATGGAGTACCATCTCAAACACATCTCTGTCAGACACCTTGTCCTTTCCTCACAAATTCTGATTATTTGATTGTCTACTAAGACAGTGTTTTCCAGCCCTACTCCTGGCGGCACACTGTCCTGCATATCTTCTATCTATCCTTGATGCTTGATTAAATCAGGTGTGCCACTGATGAGTTCAGTCAGGTAGGCAGAGCAAGGATAGATAGAAGATATGCAGGACAGGGTGCCGCCAGGAGTAGGGTTGGGAAACACTGTACTAAGACAATGATGGCAACAGGTGCAATGTGAATGTAAGAACCAAGTCAAGAGAAAATTTGGTAGTTATATCCACCAATGAAAAGCTGTTTCCAAGTGCATTTGATTCTAGAACCCCTCCTCTGGCAGTGATGTTAGCACATACCAAGCAAGACTATTCTTGGCATACTTTCTGCCGAATTGACACAAATTATTTTTTTCCTGCCTGCATTATACTGTACATTATAATTATGTTCAGAATTTTCAGGACTTAAATTTTCATGACTTCAGTGACAATATTGTAGCTAGGGCTATGAACGTAATGTGAAAAGGGGTATGTTTTAGAACAGTGTCATAACTATTGTGTGGGTCCTTATTAGCATCCACTTTGCCTGAGAATTAACAAAGCCTTGGCCAGATATTTTCAGAACGGAACAGAAGTACTTAAGAGAACAGAAACAAGAACCACAAATGAAGGGAATTTTCCAAGGAGCAGAACCAAAAAATGAATTGAATTTTCAATGTTCTGGAGCAAAAATATGATTTTAAACATTGTTTGCTGATTGTTGTTGTTATTAACTCCAAAGAATTTCCACAATTACAGAGAGAACAAAAAATAGTTGGTCTCTTGCATGCAGCCAGTGTTAACGGGAAACTTCCTGTAATTTTATCAGATGGACACCTGCTCAGCTGTTACACTTGCAAAGCTATAGCCTCTCTGCACAGAGTCCATATGGTTTCCTAGCAAGTTGCTATGAGCAACACACTCTTGAACAAGCTGAGGAAAATTGCCTATGCCACAGTGTATTTTTGATACTATTACTTTATGTTCACTGTATGAAAAAAGCTGTCTGCATTAAAATGTGGATAAAGGGCCTACAATTGCATTCACAGTGTTTATGTATTCCACTATTAACATGTGGAAGTCATTATCATTGTGCGCAGTCTGGAAGCTAAAGCTCTAAAACCAAACTAATGCATTTTCTTAAGCAAGAGAATTTAAACAGATCTTGTTCAATTAGGTTAGCAGTTGCTGATAGCTAGCTAGCTTGTATGACTTCTTTGAGAATTTAAAATGCTTTCAAATGCTAAGATGCCAGGAGCTGAATTTAAAAGTAGGCTTCAGGAAAGGATAAGAAGAGGCACAGAAACATGGAGTAGCTGGCTAGCTTATTGGGTTGTGAAAAGAAGCACTTTCACCTGCAGCAGATAATAGAGATGGGGCAGGAGGGTTGTGAGGTAGGCCCTCCTGTAAAATGAGCCCTTAGACAATGAAGCTAGCGCTGTGCTTTCTCCAAGTAAAAGTGAGTGACCAAACTAAATATTCTCTGGGATATGGACCAGAGCAGGACAAGACAGCTAGTTTGCTAACTAGCTAACCAGCTTTTCCTCTGAAGGCACATGGTGGGAGTTGATTTAGTCAGGTAGTGATTCAGCAAAAGGATGTAAATGGGGAGAATGTTGATACATCATGGCTGATCTATTTAGAAAAAAAGATCACTACATATGTAAAATAATTGGTCCACTGCAAGCTTTTTCATGTACGCTCAGTGATGCATGAACATGGGAAAGCTTACAAGCTGGTCAAATGCTGTTCACTGTGCTATTGATTTAATTAATGTCAAACTCAATCTAAACTATAAAACTCACACAGTTATACTATATTTACACTTATGCATCATATAGCTATGTACTGAGTGGCTGTTCAAGAGCCTGTAGGGCACAACTATAAGAACAGCATCAGTGTTTCAGGGTCAGTCTGCTTTGAGCTTACTCTGAAAGCTAGGGGCAAACAGACAAAAAAGTGAAATATGATATCACCCAAATGTAGCAGTGTTGATTTGTATGGGAATTAGCATACCAATTAACTTCCAGTACATTGCTCTCTACCTGCCAAAGACACAGACATTTTCCCAGCTGTACTGAAGATCAAGGTCATATTCCTTCACTGCATAGTCCCTTCAGCAACACTGAGGCTAGCAGGAACCCAGGCAGTGGTTTGCATTTTCCATACAAATCTGGTATTCATGCATCTCAAATTCATTACATCCAGATGGATGCTGCAGTGAATTAGACCATCTACAGCAGCAATGATGTACCTTGTCGTGGGATGTCTTTGGTCCTGTTCTTGGCCCCCGACCTTTGACTTTCAGAATTAGTAGAACAGTAGTCATGGCCTGCTGATGGGTAACAGGACATGTCTTTTAAAAAATCACACAACTATCTATTAAACCATTCAAATTAAGCAATTTGTCACATCTTAATTATATGCTTACACCTGTGGCTTTATATTAATTTTCATACTTCTGAATTTCAGTTGTGCTTCCCTGTCTCAATAACAGTTGTTGCTTAGGCAAACACTCACATTTTATTAAACACCACTATGATCAGTATGGTGGTGATTTCAGTAATGGTAAGTCATAGAAAATATGCACTGGTTTTGTTCAGTAGGTTCTGGGTGAGGAAAACATGGCAATCCTCACAGAGCCACAGTGTACTCTTAGAAAGAGACTGAGTACTATGAAGTTTTCTTTTCACAATGGTATATTTCTGTGTTATTTATTGACATCCACTGTACATTTCTCTTACATTCTAGGAATCACAGTCTTGTTATTTGGAATGACTGCGGATTGAACTTCTTTGAAACCACAAAAAAAATTTCCTGACCAGTTTTTGTTTCTTTTCTTCTTTGTCTGGTCTTTCTGTTGCCTTTCAGTCAGACTGTTTGATGTTGAAATGCCAAGCTTTTGGTCATGTATGAACAGTATACCTTTGACTGTCAGTGGAAGCTTGCTTTGGTTCTGTTACTTACTTGGCTTGAAAGGCCCCTGGACATACAGCTGATCCGAGGACAGATCCCTCCTTGTTTTGTCTGACTGTGTGTTTGGTCTGGGGGAGAGCTCACAAGCGTGGCATGTAGATACGCAGGAACCTGATGTGGTGGGCCTGAGAAGGAAGCTGGGAATTAATTGGTTCATTCTTACGACACACCTCACCAGGACTAATGCCCACTGTCCAGATAAAGGCTGATACACCGCCACAATCTGCCCTTGTCTCCGCTGCTCTGTGGGGCGTGGACCAAAACGTTTGTCCCAAAATCACAGCACGGAATTTCCCTTCTCTAGCCAAAAACACTTCCTCTTCTGAGTACATTTTCTTCCGTGACTTCAGCAATTCATTAGGGGGGGGTAATGATTGAACAGCCCTTTGTCTTATTGCCCCCAACACATAGGTCTTGTTTTGGAAAAAAAAATAGTTTTAGATGAAAGAATGGAAAATGACTGTAAAAACAACAGACTCAATGTATGGTTCACAAGCCAGCTACCTGAGACGTAAGCAAGACTTCTTTCAACAACAGTGTCTAAAATTAGCAGCACAAAGTCAAGGTCAGGCTTTCATTGTCTGTTTTTGTGGTAACAATGACTTTTCAGGCAATCAGCCCAACCCCTCAGAATGCTGTCAATGTTATCATATCTGTATCCACAGGACTGTCTGAGGCTGGAAAAAAATGTCTCAACAGTCTTACACTAAGTAAATATTTCAAGAAGGATATTTCACTTAAGTTCTTATGACACAATGCAGTCAAAAATTGTGCAAGCAAGTGCTTAGTTCAGAGTCAATGCTCCTACTTAAAATGGGATCACCTTTTTCTCTCTGATGGTCATTCTCTGCACCTGAAAGGGGATGGAGAACTGTCGTGGCTACTTAATGGTATTAGTGTTTAATGGGATGAACAATAGGGTGTGAATAGTGAATAACCAAGAGAATACACGTGTCCATTGTCCTGAACAATAGTTAGGTGAACATTATACTTCTACATATAATAAAATTATGATTAATATGTTTATTGTAATTATTATAATAATCATTTTCTTTTAAAAAAGAAAGATTATGTGGATTTAGGCAGAGAAAGAGACACAATTACAAAAACAAGTACAAATGTCATAGGTAATTTTTACATTTATTTGTGCCACTGTATACAAAATACTTTACAAAATACAATATAAGTGAACTTTACAGTCTATGAAATGTACAAAAGTCTTGACATCAGACTGGCTCCTGAGAGGGATTTTCCAGTAAACACCAACAGCCAGTAGAAAAGGATGGCACATGATGCTGATTCACAAGCAAGAGTTTGATGTAGTGTCATTTTAGGGTAGCAGAATTATCTGCCAGTCAGGAAGAACTGCTGAGAGAGGGAAAAATGCTATTCACCTTTGCCATAACAGGGTGGTGGACTCATCCGTGGGGCTTATTTATCATTGAATAGCTCTTTCCCTGGGACGTACTTGGCACTTTTGATTGAATCCAAGGATAGGCCTGCATCTTGTAGAATCTGAGGCCAGAGATGCTGGTTCCTGATGTGACCGTAAACATACAGCTAGCAAAACAGTATTGTGTACTGGTGTACTGGTGTACTGTCATGACAGGTAACTGCCCTGCCTGATAAAACTGTAGGACTACTCCTTTGATGTTTGAAGTTTGTTCTTTGGGTTTTCGAACATACAACATACAAAAGAATAATACTTGATTGAAAAAGGAAACACACAAACAAACAAATCATTCCTGTTTTATCTCTTGGTCTTGTTCTGGGTGTGGTTACAAACCGCATCTGTTGCATTTATAATGAACATTTTTTAAGATGGTTGTAAGACTGCAGCTGGGTGATTCAGCTCCAGTCCCACAAGGCCTGCAATCCATCCTCTTTTTCAACTCCCTTTGAACCACCTAATTCTCTAGGATCTAAAGTTAAAGGGAGTTGAGGAAGACAGTGCTTGGCTGAATCAGGTAGTTAAATGCTTTGGCTAGGACAAAATCCTGCTGACATTTCAGGCCTCAGGGACCAGGATTGAGTAGGCTGAATTACACTTTGAGTGTCCTACTGTTCCTAGTATTGTCAAAGTTTCAGCGGTGCTGTTTGCATACTTCATCCACATTGTCTTTATTTATATACAAACAAGAGACAAGTTTATGTTCAGTTGCACAGAGAAAGTATTAATTGATATTTAAGTGCATTGTAACCTCCCAATTTCAACATATCAGCCAGAACATATCAGTTAATGATTAAATACCTTCTGGGTCCAAACATCCCATTTGTGCAGTTGTTTTGTTTTTTTGTTTGTCTTTGTCATTCCACACACGTGTGAAATGAGTTATGTTTTAGTGTTGTGAATGCCCTGTCAAGTCTGTAAAGGGTCGTGTCTCCACTTTTTCTTGAAAATGCTTTCTGGCCGTTGTCTTCTGGGAGCAACTACCATACAAATAAAGTGTTTTCGGTGGTGCAGGATCACCACGTGTCTGAATCAGTCCCTGTAGCCAACAGGGTGGGACCGCAGCACATCTCCCTTTCACAGCTCCCTTTCACAGTCCTGTCTTCCTCTGGCTCCTCTCATGGCTTTTAGTCAAAGACGAGGGTGTGCAGCGGAACACAGTGTCCTCAGCACGTCCCTTAGGTGCCGGCTGCAATGAGCTGCATTGTTCTGTGTTTTGCGCTGAGAGCTTTCTGTGACCTTTACACTCCTTCCAGTGCCAAGGCATCTGCTCACCCGCCAGCCTTACCTCCGCTCTCCCGCCTGCGGGCGTTCACTGAGGGGGCCAGAACCGGGGTCGCGGTGTGAGGGGCGGGGCCAGGGAGCTGAGCGGCGGCACGGGGGGCGGCGGCGGCCTGCTCCGGAAGCAGCGGAGCGTGCCGGTGGTGAAGATGCACTGCAGGGGCCAGAGGATGATGCAGGCCAGCAGGACGGCGAGCACGGCGAACAGCAGCATCCGCTTCCAGTCGCTCAGCGGGCCCAGGCGGCCCAGGAGGCCGCCGCGCCGGGCCCGCGTCCGCGCCGGCGGGCCGCCGCCCTCCTTGCTGGAGCCGATGTCGATGCAGATGCAGGTGATGGCGCTGGCGGCGGCGTCCGCCGGCGGGCCGGAGTAGCACAGCTTCTTGCCCTCCAGCCAGACCCGCTCCTCCCGCTGCTGGTGGGCGGGCAGCTGGCCCAGGACCTCGCGGCTGGTGGCGAGGGCCGGCGTGCCGTTCTCCGGGATGGAGGTGGGGTGCCGGCAGAGCGGGCAGGGGATGTGGCCGTTCTCCTCCTCGGAGAGGGCCATGACACGCGACAGGCACTCCAGGCAGAAGGTGTGCGTGCAGTCCAGCAGCTTGGGCTGCTTGAAGACGTTGTCGTAGGTGTTGAAGCAGATGGAGCACTCGGGCCGGTCGCCGCCCGCCTCCGGCTCGTCGGCGATGGGCGCCACCTGTGTATGCCACACCTGCGTGGTCTGCATCGTCTCCGAGGGGAGGGCAGGGGCTCTCCTGTGCTGTCCTCTTCCTGCTCCTTTTTATATCAGAAGCCCTGAAATAGAGCAACCATGTAATTGTAGCGAGTTTTCTCCATGAATTTTAGAATAACAAAATTAAACAAATACTAGCATCTTTTATTACTGACAGGACACTGCAAAACTCATTTTGAGTGAGGAACAGAAAAAAGGAACCCCTTCTTGATTGCATTATTAAAAGTTTAGAACAAAGTGTTATGGGTCTCAGATGCCCTTCCACTGGCCTCTACAGACATCAGAAAAATCTCAATGCATTCTGGGTCTGTGCTGATATCTGCTTGCATAGTTCCCGAACAGCTGATATCAAAGGCGGGGAAACAGTGAGCTCTGTTTTTAAATATTGCGTAACATGTATTGTATTGCAACACATCATCGTCACACTTCTGTTCGGACACTTTAAATCAACGCGTGAGTCAGCTGGAATGAAACTTTTTTATGAGCTCTTTAGGGGAAGAATCAAATATCCAGGGCCTTAATGTACACAGGCAGGCCTGCACCTCAAACAGTCGCTACTGGGAACATGGCGGTGCAAGGACTTGATAAGAGATAGGCAAACAGGGTTTGTAGTACCAGACGGAGCTAGCGCAGGGGTTTGACAACCAATGAGGTCGTAAGTACTGCTTTCATTGGAAATGCTCCCTCACAGGTGTATTTGATTTCATACTTATGAAGTCACACGACCTTTACATCACAGCCAGTGCGTGGCTGTGTTTTCCACCTTTCACTCCTCACCACTTTATCGCGGTGTTTGTAAAAGCAGTGACCTATGAAGAAGTACAGAGTCCCCTCTGTTTCAGCCACAGGGCACTGATTTCTTTGTGTCAGATCTAAACCTCCCACAGCTTGTGATTGGAGGAATGGAATAAGGGAATGTAAGAAGGATTTCCCCATCTGTAACTGATCGATCACTGATACATGTCACAGCATTTAATTAATTATCTCTCAACAAGTATGGGTGCTTCTGGGAAATAAAGCACATCCTCTGTGCCCTTCCTCCACTCCCCATCCCCACAACGCATGCATGCCTGAAGTCGCACGATATGCACACTGTATCTTGCATGCTGTTGGTTGTCCCTTTTTGAGTCCTGGGCCATTTTCTAGCTGGCTTCTAACCTTGTAGTGACCGTCTGTGGCATTAATTGCCTTTGTTAGTGAAAAGGTACTGTGGCTGGACCTGGCCGGGTGTCGTATTTCAGGCCTGACCGGAGGACACTGGCTGCTTTGTTTTGCCTCCCCTTGTGGGCACCGTGCCCTTCAGAGACAAGAGAGGTAGGGACCATGCTGCTATTGTAGCCCAATCACAGCTGATACCACTGAGATTGTGCTTATGGCTGTGGTTACAACTGCAGCAATGAATGTGAGTGCAAGAACAGAATTGCAATTAGAACTGTGGTTATTTTTTCTTACTTGACTAAAGCCATTTGCCTTTGTGGAGTCTTTACTATACTACACTTTACTATAGCCAATTACTATAGCCATTTTTCCTTGAGCCTGTGTGAAGGAATACCAGCAGGCAGCAGCCTGGTTCCTTGGAGTCAGTCCTTTGTGATGTTCAGAAATACATGGCTTAGACAAAAAGCATGACTTAATTTTGACATATTTAACATAAACTCAAGAGGACCACTGGATAAAATAATGGTCAGAATAATATCAGTATTAGCTGCTGATGTTCTCATCATGATAGTAACAGGTAGGGGTAGAAGAGACATGCATTAGCAATGCTGAATGTTTTCACAGAAGCACTGGGTCGCTGGTATACAGGAAACCCACTTGACTAGTTGGCTGTTTGTTACCAAGGATTGTCTTGATTTACGCTGGTATGAAACAATTCGCATAAACACACTCATGCTAGACTTAATTAGCTTGTAGGTACATAATCAAACATTGGTGAACATGAGCAAATGAATATGCAAGTAGGGAAACAACATGATGAAGTCAGTGGGGATTCTGCAGAGGTGATGATGAACAGGTTTTACATCAATCATTCAAACGTACTCCCACTTCATTTCTTGCAATCGTTTCTCTGTGTTGCTCTTTACAAAGCACTCAACTGACAGTGGTAATCCCGTTGTGAAGGGTGCCATATTTAAATAAAAACCGACAGGATGAATTTGAATATGGTAATGTGTGAAGTGTTCCCGCTGTAGTGGAATGCCAGGGACTGAGTGATTTCACGTCTGTCATGCCCGCCACACGTCTGTCTCCGTAGGCTGGCCGGGGCTGGCTGTAACCAATGCCCACCCTGCTCTGCCGGCTCACTTATCACCTCCTTCTTGCATGAGGTTCTGCTCTCTCGCCATTGGGTTCACCTGCTGAATCCCAAGCACTGACTGCACTGAGGTGATTTACATCAGAAAACCCCCCCGGTGTCTCTGCCTGGCCTCCTAGAAGCCCACCTTTAAAACAGGTTGAGCTTGTGTGGAACGACTTTTGGTTCTTTAATACAGCTTTGTCTGGGCACAGTATCACACTAGGCCCGGGTTAAGTGACTCCTGCTTGGAGCAAGTATTGGGTGCTGTTGCTATCGCAGCCTGAATGTGTTTAACCTGTGTTAACTGTGTGGAGAATGCGGCGGGCCCCTATAAGGTCAAAGGCACATTCCATGCTTCATCACTGCCCACCGGTGAGGCGCATGAGTCTTGCGATAAGCCGCCGTACCAATCAGCGATTTCTAGGGCGAACGACACAATGTCGCTTGTACAGGAAACCGTGTATCTTATCACTGTAAACACGTGCGTGTGTACCCAAGGTTACGATGGCGTCCGTGCTAAATGCTGCGGCCGTGCGCACAGTCTCCGCCGCCCTGCTGCCTCACAAAACGCCTGCTTGTTATTGCTCCACCGCTTCACCTGTAGTGCATTCCTAGAGTGCCAGCGGGTGCCCCGGACGCCTGAGGCACCACCACGGGGAGCAAAAGACTGGGAGGGAGAATGTCATGTCAGGGACCGTGCTACGGTGTGGCACAGTGGTGGAGGAATTAAGCTCGGAGATCAGAGGTTTACTGCCCAGGTTAGCCATTGCAACCTTGAGCAAGGTGCTCAACCCGAATGACTTGAAAGGACATCTGTCAAACTAATGAATAATACTAATACTCATATTAATACTGCCACTAGTGCTGCTGCCATCACCGCTACTTCTACAACTCCTGCAACACTGATGAATGTTGAGCATGGGTGGCCAGCCAAAAGCATGGCAGTGTTTCAACTGAGCTTAAAGTACTCCAGTACTGGTGTCAAAATGGTCAAGACAATAAAAGAGACAATGGCACCTAGCCCTACAGCTGCTTGCCTCACCATTGATCTGAATGGCTTGGCTGCTTGGTGAGTCTCTCATGCCCTGATGACATGGACAGTCCTCTGTGATTCTCCTGCGTTCAGCAGAGTGATGCTGTAGTGGTGAAGTAACAGAAATACTGTGAGAATGTTGCATGCTTAAAAGGCACGGCATCCGAAGATGAACTGCAGCAGGAGCCGCTGGGCGGAGACTAAGATTTTGAATGTGTGAAGCAGACCCATGGACTTTGTTTCCTTTCATGTTCTGACTGAGCATGGGAGACAAGCTACAATCCCATGAAGGTGGAGCGGCAGACAGGTAGCCATTCTATGGGAGGACAAAGATCCATACAAGACCAGCGGTGCTATATCTCTCAGGTATACCACTCAGCAGAGCAGTCACCAGGGCTTAGTCTACCATGCAGACTTTTTGGTGTGAAATACTGAATTGAGGTTTGACCAAAATGAGGGGTTATCTTCGTGGAGGCACCTCAACACTCCTGAACAGGACGTAATGGGACAAAAGACATAAGTGTGGAAACGAGCTCCTTCACAGCAGGGCAGCCCCGTACGACCAAAACACTGTAGACAATAG
Source organism: Megalops atlanticus (assembly GCA_019176425.1). NCBI lineage: Eukaryota > Metazoa > Chordata > Actinopteri > Elopiformes > Megalopidae > Megalops > Megalops atlanticus. The sequence goes on from CM032879.1 coordinate 9,636,192, forward strand.
GCCTCTGAAAGCTGCTGACTCAAGGTCAGCCTGTGGAATGCCGCTGGAAACATACTTCATCCCGTCACCGCTCCTGCACATGTCTGTGGTGTTTGCCGTGCCGTTTCCTGGTCACCTCCCAGTGACTCACCCACTGTTGTCCCTCTGCTGCTACCAGCAACCGTGAACTTGAGCTTCAGCAGTAAGTCAGTTTGCAGCATTACACTTATGATGATTGGCAAATCTACTTTTACATTACATGTATGCATGTAATGTAATGTAACACCTTCCACCAGAAATGCAAAAAAAATTCCATGCTAAGTTTGGTAGAGCAAACTCTGTTTTATGGTGAAGTTGCTAGTTAAGGTATTGGATAAACCCTTTTATTCCAATATTTTGAAATACCCACAATTCTCATTGGTAGGTTCACTGTAACCGCCAAACAAATCTGCCTGCTCGTGAGTCTCCCTCGCTTTGGACAACAGCAAGCGCCGTTCCCAACAGTCCTCACTCAATAGGCAAAGTCTATTGGCTGGAGGAATTCAGTGTCAGGACAGGTGTGAAAGGTAAATGATTACCCTCTCCTTATTGATTGTTTTGTGACAGTCCCATCAGAGAGAACGCAGACAGCTGACCTCATTATCAGGAGCAGATCTTTAATGGGGGAATTAACCTATTTTTCCGACTTTGTTTTCTTCCGCGAGCTGCTCTGAAGTTTGAACCTATCACAGATCACAATCTAACCTGACCCTATATTGATATCTGTTGCATCTTGCAGAAGTAGTTTTTCTGTCAGCAGCCATGTCTTCCTTAAACATGAACTCAGAAATTAGTTTGAATTAGATTTAAAATTTTTGTTTTTAACTTTTTTGTTTAATGAAACATTTCTGAATACATTGCTTCCCACTTTAGAGCTACCTATTCCACCTATTTCCACATTTTTTGCTTTAAGGCCACATTTTGAACTTGAATAGTGGTGAGATAAAATAAAATGTGCAAAAATGTTTAATTTTTTAGTGCCCCATAATGTGACACAAAACAGAAAACACAAAACTTTTATCTGGTGACTTGAAACTTGAATTATCTCAAAAAATGATTCTACTGCTCTCTGATGCATGTGAATGTGCTGTGGGAAAATATCAGTTAAAATGAGTGATTTCTCAAGCCAAACTGCACCATGTTGCCATACAAAAGGGATATTTACCACACTTTACCACACGTATGGCTCAATCACACGCATGGCTCAATATCTCAGTCACAATTACAATCTCAATTACACCGTGCAAGAGCTGAGAACAAGTCCTACCTGCTGTCACTAATTCCTCAGTGCCCCCTCCTACTCTGTCTGGAGATCATTTCCAGTTGTGCGCGCTCGTAAAACAGTCCTCCAGTTCGGAGCTGTGTTCTGTTTTGGGTTTTTTGTTTTGGCCCTCGTGGTGCTGTTTCAGGGGGCAGGGGGGAGGGAGTCCTGCCGAGTTAGCCCAGGTACATTCCCAGGTGCCCCCCAGGCAGCGCTGTCGGTGTGGAGAGAGAGGGTGCAGTGCAGCGGAGGGGATCCTGCTGTATCTGAAACCTGTGGTCCAATTTCACCTGCCTGAGAGCTCACCGGCTTTTCAGCACTCTGTATGCAAATGACCCTGACAGGCAGGCTACACTGATATATATCCTGGAAGGGAGGAAGGAGAGAGGGAGGGGTAAGAGAAGAAGGAAGAGGCAGAGTGAAGAGACACACACACACACAAACGTCCAGACTTGGCAAGGCATTCTGCTTGACAACTCTGACTTAGCATTTGTGTTGTTTTTTTACTGGAAATACCCAGGAGGCGTTGGAGTGTGGTCACGTATACAGTTTTGATACAGTGCATCCTTTGTGTGTGTGTTTGTTTTAATGTGAGTACAATGTTTAAATATATCAGCACAGTTGAACAAAGTAAATTACTACAACCTTTGATGGCACAGACGTTGCTACCAACTGTCCTGATTTGCATGTTCAGGTAGATAAGGACTGTGTGGTCATTCCTGTTCTCTTCTTTTGTGGTGTGCAATCCGAGCTGAGCAACAAGGAGTGAAAAAAGAAAGCCATGATAAGAATGAGTAGAAAATTCAACCCTCTTAAAGAAATAGCAATTTTTTCATCTGTTTAACTGTCTTGTATTTTTATTTAGCTTTTTCATACTTGTCTATACATAAGACAGATTCACAGCAGCACCGTGAACACGGTTTAACGGTCTTTATTGCTAGTTGTTTTTGCAAGATTGCAGTGTTGCTATGAATCTCTTTTTTATATATACAGATGAGCTTTTTGCTCTATTGGCTAGCACCTGCAAACACTACTCAGGTGCAGGGATACCACTCACCTGACTATTCATACTCTTAACAACCAACACAAATAGAAATGCACAAGGGTCCCCATCCACTTAGCCCATCTGGCGGAACCCGATAACGTGTATGTCATCATATTGACTAGTTCCACACCCTCAGAAAAAGAGCTTCACCGCCTGTCTTTATTGACCCTTCTTAGATCACCACATCCTGTTTCAATCATTGATGCATTTACAGTGCATTTGATTATAAGGTAGAGAATGGGAAGACTGCAGCTTACCGTTTGCATCAGGTCTTAGTACTGTTTACATTCTTAGCTTATGTTGGAGCTGGCTCTGTCCTATTAGCAGTTTTCAGTTTGGTCTGTGCCAACTCTACTTGCCAAACTGTTACTGACAGCGATTGGCACTCACAGTGTGTTGTTTAGTTACTGAATAACTAACGTGGGTCTGTCTTGTCAACAAAGAGATTTGTCAGAGGTTTGGGTGGGGTTCAGGGGTAGGGTGGGGATATAAACACAGATAGTACTTCCTCAATTGTTTTTTTTTTTACAGGAATATGTGGGCAAAGCTCATAAAGGACTCATGCTTAATTGCCTTTTTGTATGAGGCAGAGGTGGAGTGAACAGGGGGGTGATAAGCAGAGACCAAATTCCTGTGTTTGCCATCACGTGAACAAACTGCACACATGAAAGAGGGAAATAATGGGGAAAAGGAGCACATGATCTGTGGCCACGCTCCTCTATTCATTACATTTCATTATTGTCATTTAGTAGATGCTCTTTTGCATGTTTCTATGTAACTGTATAATTTACCCGTGAGCTAGCCTAACCCACCGAAATAGCAAGGTAAGTGACTTAATATCAATGAAATGTCCAGTGAACAAATGGCTGAGTTCCTGAAACTGGATATTAGCTGTTCACACTGACTTCCCTGTTGTCAGTCTTTCCAGGACACAAGTGCATGAACTGAATAATTAACAAAACCGTAAGAGAGTGGGTTGGTATATATCCACAGTTTCCTTGTAAACTGAAGTTGAAAAAGCTGTAAATTGTACAATGGACTGTGTTTCCACACTATGTCCCTTACATTTATTCCTGTGAAACGTGATCGTAGTGATTGGTTGCGACATGCCTGTGACGCCAATCGCGTTAAATGTGTGACATCTTTACTGTGATTCAATACCGCTAAAGCCCGATTAATGGAGGTGCCTTCCTAGAACAGTGCTGAAGGATGTGAAAAGTGTCCCACTGGCAATTACAATCCACTACACAGAGGAAATCATACAGATAGGAGGTGCAACAAAGGATCAGATTTAGATTACTTTTTGCATTTTGTTTTTGAGGGGATTTTGGGATAAATGTTCACATATTTTCTCATTTAAATTGCACCTAATAATTGTATAATTATTTAAAAATATGTTCAGATTTACAAACCTGAAAATATATATGGATTTCCTAAATGTAATAGTTAAACATTGGACCTGGACTTAAAATACTTTGTGGAAAATAAGGATGTAACTTCCATAATAAAATAAACTTTTAGTAAGAAATACACACCTAACTCATAAATATAGGCTTTCGAAACAAAGACTTAGCAGAAATTTCATGTTTATTATTGTCACCTTTTTATGCATACACCCTATCTTTTGGAATTGTGAATTGTACACATTAGGCTTGCCTTAACTGCAGCAATCTCTGCTCTCACGCTGGAGTGCAATCCTCCAATGCACCGGCATACAGCCTGCGGCTATTTCCACACTACAAATCCCACAATACACCGAGAAGCAGCTGCCAAATGGAAGACAGACAGACCTCCCTGATGTCAGCTGAGTGATTCAGGGGTGCGTGACAATTTGCAAGGTGTGTGAGAGAGGTGAGATGAGCATTCCTCATCCTACTCCAGCAGAATGGGGCTAGTTTGTTCCATTGTTGTGGGCTCCAGGTTATTGTCAGCTAATGATCAGGTTGGATCTGAACCTGGGCTGTTGGGTTCAGACTAAGCTCAGAGCACATCTTAACCAACTGAGCCACTGGGGTCAAAATAAATCTTAAATTTGCATTTTGAGAACAAACATTTAGAAATGTTTTAATTTATTTAGCTTTTCATTCAGATGTGTACAGTACAATATTTATCAATATTTATACATCAGTATTTATTGTACCACTGACTAAAAAGCAGGAGTGGAGTTTGTTATGTTTACTCTGGGGTTATAGCTATGGGTCCTGGAACCCTTGTTAAGATAGAAGGAGTCATGAACTACAATACATACCACTCTGCTGAGAAGCTGAAACTTGGATGAAAATGGACATTTGAGCGCAACTATAATCCAAATCATTCATCCAAATCTACAATGAAATGGTTAACCGAACATAGCATTCTCAGCTGATCATATCAATCACTCGACCACAGCCCAAGTACGCAGCGTTTACATTCAAGAATGCACAAATGAAAACCAAAAGAGCTGATGAACCCTGAGCAAGAGTGTGCCAAGAGGAATGAACAAAGCATCCCCCAGAAATGCCAGAACTTCATACAACTTGACAGGAATGACCTTATACAGCCATTGTAATTCATATCAGAGGAAGATGCAAAAAATCTGAACCATTGGGGGTGAATAAATGTGATCGTAATATTCTGATATGAATGCCTTATTAGGGAATGACATCATTTTTGTGCAATGTATTAAAATAAAAGTATAAAATATTAGTTTTTTAAGCAGAGAAATATAAAATGAATGAATAAATATGTATGATACTTTATTTATGAATTTTGCTTAAATGTAACTTACAGAATTTAGTGGAAAATATACATTTAATTATATCTGGTCATGACAGTTCACATTGTGCCACAGTGTTTATTTTATTTTATTTTTTTCATATTCAGGTTGACGTAGGGAAAGCATGTGCCAACATTGCACTGTATGTGCAAGTGTCTGCAGCACTTTCAGGTCTCAACAAACATAATATGTCCGTGACGGTCCTCTGAAAATGAGAGAGAGCATGGCTAGCACAACTGAATGTGGCCAAAAGTTACTCATCGGTGGTGTACTACTGCATAGGGAAACCGCACTGCACCATGAGCTTGTTCTCACCTCACCTGAATACAGCTGTAGGTTTACCTGTCTGCTCTTAATCCGCTTACATAGGGTATGATGACCATAGTAACACAGACTCACTAGAGGCTGACTGTAAAAACAGTTGACATAGCACTTAGTACACTCCAGACCATTAACTTGTATACAACTATGTAAGCATAACTGACCATTAGTACTATGTACTACGGCAGAATGACCACTAGCGGTAGTTATGCAGTGAACAATTAAAATTTGGATCAAAGTGTAGTTCACCAGCAGGGTATAGCTAATGGCAACACACAAGCTACACAGAAAATATGAGCAAATGCAGGATTTGGGGGCCCATGCTATGATTGAATCTGGTATTTTGAATCCAACCCATTTGAGTGAAATGGTCTAAGTTCAGATCACTAAATTAGATTATAACATGGGCTCGAAGATCCCTGATTTGCTTGCAGCTGCTGCCTATCTTGCATCTTATCATTAGCTGTACCTAGCTGACTAGCAAGGATTCAGATTTTATTGTGGCAAAGAAGTGTGAATGAAGAAAGAATGATCTAGCTGTGATGGTATGTTGCACAAATACGCAAGCTAGCTAAACAGCTACACTAGCAATTGTATCAACTACAGAGTGAAAAATATGTGTATATGGCTGAATTTTTGGGAGTAAAAAAAAAAACTTGTAATGCAGGTTTATCAAATTATGTTGCAATACATCTAACTAAACCAGCTACGTGAGTGGTGAGGTTACAATGTTTAGTTTAGCATCACAGGGCTAACCATATATGTTTGTTTTATTTACTTACAATCTCACAGTCATGTACTCTTTCAGTGCTGCTGGAGTTGACTCACAGGTGTATTTATCTAGTTTCAAAGCAAGGAAACCAAACACAGAGACTCCTGTTGCTAAATGGATTAGTTTCAGATGGCTGCAAGGCTGGTGGTGTGAAATGGGCAGAGAGCTGAAGCCGGGAGTCAGACGATAACAAAACTAGGACACAGACCCCTTGGCGTGACCTTGATCCAAAGCTGGGGATAGTTGGTTTGGTGTCAGTTGAACAAGGGGATGTTGGTGGAGATACTGGGACTTTTATGGAGGCCTGCCATTATTTTCAGTGGCGACAGAGGTCAAAGTCATCATCGTTCCCCCTCCTTATCGCCGACGGCTAGGGAGCAATCACGTCCATCCAGCTGCCCTATGGACTTCCCTAAGACTGATATCCATGCTGGCTTTGCTTAGCAGAGGCATAGTATACCAGTTTTTGGAGCTGAGGTTTAAATTCCATGTGAGACAATATATATATATATATGCATTTTGAGGAGCGCTGGACAGGATGCCTATTGTGAATA